>LBNU01033484.1:29289-47684 GCA_014162995.1 Artemisia annua
GTGCTAGTGTATGATTTCCGTGCTTATTATGATTAGGGTCGAATGACTACTTGTTGTAATTACTTTTATATTTGTGTTAAATGACCCCTAACTCATATTTTGATTGGAATAAAAGCTTATTTGCTTGAGGACAAGCAAACCTCAAGTGTAAGGGTATTTGATGAGACGAAAAGTGTACCCGTGTTAAGGGGTCATTTAAGCCCTAATTCGAGTAAATATGATCAAATATTGCCCTAAATCGTTCCTTTTGTCATTTTAGATACTTTTGAGAAGAATTCTAGAAAACAAGCATATTTGGGCGTTTTTGGAGCATAAAAGTGAAGAAAACGACAAAGTCTCAAAAGAAGCTGAATTTCCTACCTGACGGCGTCAGAGTCACAAGGTGACGTCGTCAGCCAACGTTGACAAAGGAGTGAAACTACTTTACACTTGACGGGCCAGAAAGATTTTGGAACATTTACACCTGACGCCGTCAGGTGTTACAAGATGTAGGCCGTCAGGTTATAAACTAAAGAGTGATGGCACAGAAGAATTTAGAGGGTGACGGCGTTAGAAGTAGATCTAGGCCATCCGAGAACCCTAGTGACGGTGAGATGACGACGTCAGACTCCATAACCTGACGCCGTCAGAATGTAATATTAGTCAAGTAATTCTCCCACACCCTTTGCGTTGTACCCATTTTTGGTACACGATACCCTTAGTACAACCCTCCGAGCCTATCTTTTCGTTTCGATCTTTGAGCATCCTACTCAAAGTGAGAATTTGTTACACCCCACTTAAATGTACACCCAAATCGCCTTAGCCTACCTTGTATGCACTCACCTTTAGTGCATTATTGTGACAACATTTGTTAAACCCTTTGTTAATTATCTAATCAATTACATGGTTGCTAAGTCGAGTCATATCCTTGTACATATTGTTTTGGGACGATTGGGACTCATGGGTAAAGTACTAGTGTAATGGAGTAATGGGGAAGAACAACATTATTACCCCCATATGTGCTAAATATTTTAAAAGTACTCCAAGTTTTTCAATTATCTTGATTCGAGTCATTAGAATAGTAATTGTAAACTTATGTAAAAGTTCAAGTGTAAGGGGAGAACCGAGGCCCCTATGATGTATTATTTTGCATGATAGGGTAAGAATGTATACATTTAAAAAAAAAATTGAAAAAAATCAAGAAAAATACAAAAAAATTAGAAAAAGAAAAGTAGAAAAAAAACATACGGACTACCATCCCGTTCCTTTTATGTTTGTTTATGTTTTTGTTAATTTGTTTCTAGCTTAAGATCGAGTCGAGTCTTGGCTTAGCAACATTGTATAGTGCATGTATTTGATCATGATAGTTAACTCGCCACCATTAAAATACCCTTTATTCCAACCAAACCGTGTTTATCATATCCCTACACCTTACATTACAACCCTTTGGAAAGCCCTCTTTGATAGTTTATCTTAGGTGCTTACGCCTAGTGGAGGAGTAATTGATCCTCTCCCAAGCCTATGGTAATCTATTTGCTATGACAGGTAGTGAGTGATATTTTCCGTTTTCATTTATGAGATATAATTCTATGACACTTGAGAGATGAGAGTATCCAAACACTATTTGTGAGGTGCTAGTGTATGATTTCCGTGCTTATTATGATTAGGGTCGAATGACTATTTGTTGTAATTACTTTTATATTTGTGTTAAATGACCCCTAACTCATATTTTGATTGGAATAAAAGCTTATTTGCTTGAGGACAAGCAAATCTCAAGTGTAAGGGTATTTGATGAGACGAAAAGTGTACCCGTTTTAAGGGGTCATTTAAGCCCTAATTCGAGTAAATGTGATCAAATATTGCCCTAAATCGTTCCTTTTGTCATTTTAGGTACTTTTGAGAAGAATTCTGGAAAACATGCATATTTGGACGTTTTTGGAGCATAAAAGTGAAGAAAACGACAAAGTCTCAAAAGAAGCTGGAATTCCTACCTGACGGCGTCAGAGTCACAAGGTGACGCCGTCAGCCAACGTTGACAAAGGAGTGAAATCAGATTACACTAGACGCCCTATGAAGAAAACAAGATGTTTACACCTGACGGCGTCAGGTGTTAGAGAAAGTAGGCCGTCAGGTGTTAACTTAAAGAGTGACGGCCCAGAGCAAAATAAAGAGTGACGGCGTCAGAAGTAAATCTAGGCCATCCGAGAACCCTAATGACGGCGAGCTGACGGCGTCAGAACCCATAACCTGACGCCGTCAGAATGTAAAATCTATATATACTTTTCTATTTTTCATTCATTAGTGTGGAACTTTTGGTACAAGTTTGGGAAAAACCCTAAAGACGAATTTGGCTGTATTTTCAAGGGTTTTTCACCCTTGAATCCTTCATGTTCAATTAAAGATAAGTCCTCACTTAAATTAATCAATATGTCTATGTGTTGGTTAATTATATCTTATGCTTGTCTTTCAATTAACATGCTAGGTTAGATTTTTCTTGTGTTTGCTTAGATCTAATGAAACCTAACTATTAATTATTGGTTGATTGGTGTGTTATTACTTTGTTGGGATGAATGTTTCATCAATTTTAGGCTTAAGAAAACTGGCAATACTCCTATATGGTAACATGCTTGAACGTCTTAAGAAACATGTAACTAAGGCATACTAGGTTATTAAGGTAGTATTTAACGCATGAGCCACTGTTTATAATCCCTATGATTATGTGTACGCATAGTTGTAGGAGGAGATAAGAGCTCATAGAATTGGGGAGATATGTATGCCACCCCATGAAATATTAAGGAATACACCCGTCATCCACACAAGTAATACATACACCAATTAACCGGTAAAAGATAGTTAGGGAGTAAGGAAGTCTAAGTAAACACATTTGTCTCCATATAAGTTTTCACAACCTTTTATTTTCTTGTCATTTTATTTTTATTGCAATAGTAGTTTTTGGGTTAGTTGACTAGCAACTAATTCCGCCCACTCCTCCAAAACCCGAGATTTTAGTTGCTTTCCATAAAATATAAAAATACAAAAATAATCTTCCTTCACCTTTAGACCTATTAGAGTAGTTTTTCTATCCTAACGAACACTATTCCGTGTGAGAGAACAATCAATCCCCTGTACTTACCAATACACTATACTACACTGACCAGGTACACTGACTGGTGGGATTGCAAGCTTCTCAAGATCCCTTGAGAGGTAAAACCTGTTGCGTGGTAGCAATCCCACGCACATCACTTTTTCTCCCAGAAGCTCCTAATCTGACTTAATAAGTGTTGTTTTCAAACTTTTGAACATTAAAATCGTTTTGTTATGCAAACAAGTTTTTATACAACTTTGATATAGAGTACTAGTTCAAATTTTTATTCTAATTTTGGAACAAGCATACTTTCTTAAAATCTGAATAATGTTGCAAAATGAAGTAAGTAAAATTGCTGAATGTTGCAAAAGTTAAGTAAAAAGTATGTTTTGTTATAAAAAAATGAAAAAATGAAAAGAAAGAAAAAAATGAAAAAATGAGAAAAATGAAAATGAAAAATTGATGTGTTAAATAGAATTAAAATGAATAAATGTACGAAACTTGCTTTTTCTTAAATTTGAATTGAAAGTTGAACTAGTATTCGTTAATTTTGTCATAAAGATTAAACGGTAATTTATAGATTGTTGAAGTCAAAGACCCTGAAAGCTCCGATACTATTCTCGAGGGTGTAAAAACCTAGCCTCCTAAGCTTCGACTAAAAGGACAAGCTGAGAAGAAAGTCGCTACATGGAGTGATCTCACCTTTGAATCTCTAATCTCTATATGATCGTTTGTTGCTATCTATTTAAGTATTTAATTTTAACTTGTAGGGAATATCATAAATCTTTGAAATTGAAATCCCGCCAATTCTGGTACTATTCTCCGTGAGGTGTCTAAAGCCTGGTCACCTAAAACCAATTGGTTTGAGATGTGCCGAGAAGAAAGCCGCTACATGGAAAAGGCCATTTTTGATTCTTAAATTTCCAAGGTTCCCGGTAGGTTAGTATTTGACTTAAATAAATAACAACCATAATGAATGTCGATTTTTGTGGTCAAACTTTTGAAAATATGCACACTCACCTTAACTTGAATAAATTGTGGGAGTAAAAGTTAAGTCTTGGCTTACATAGATTACTAGTATAAGTAGTGTTAGCATTTTACAAAAATGTTTGCACAAGGGTTTTAAACTTAGTTGGGAGTATAAAAAAGAGGATGGTGATTACAATTCCCTAGAGACACCCAGTTTGCGTGAATCCCGTTCCAGGATGCCATTTTGGAAAATCAAGCATGTTGTTTATTTATGTTCTCGTTTAAATTTCTTGCAACTAATAAAAATTCAAAACGGGGTGATCTTGGTATTTTGGTATTCTTTCATTACTTCATATGATTGGATTGCTAGGGACTAGCAATAGTTTAGTGTGGGGATTGATGAGTGTGTAAATACTCATCATTTTTGTCCCATTTTAACTGTAAAAACAGCTGAAAACACACAGATATACCAAATAATATTGCAAATATCCTTGGATTGTGTTTTTATGTGTTTCAGGTACAAAATGATTAAAAATAGATAAAAAAAAAATGAAGCAAAGTTTGCAGAAATGGCAAAATCAGTCCCTCAACTTTCAGAAAGTGTCAGAATTGGTCCCTGGAGATTTATTTTGAAAAAAAGTCGACAATAGTCCCCCAGGAATAAAGGAATGAAATTTATGGTCCTTGGATTATAATTTTCAAGAATTGGCAGAATTAGTCCCTCAAGTTTCAAAATGAGCAAAAATGGTCCCTGGGTATTTATTTTGAAGAATAAACATCAAAGGTTCTCCATAAATTGAAAGTTGGCAAGAATGGCCCTTGGAATAACATTTTGGAACATGGCAGATTTGGTCCCTTGGTTTTCAGAAATTACATAAATGGTCCTTGTGATTTAAAAAGCTACAAACAAGCGGACCCTTGTTATTATAAACCCAAAACCAAACCCAATCTTAACAATAACCAAGCCCAACCCTTTTTCTTTTCTCCTGGCCCAATAACTAACCCAACACACCCCGTATAAATAAACCAGGGTCAAACCCTCGGTCAAAACCACCCTTTCCCTCCTTCAATACCACCTCTTCCCCACTTGAACCTACAAACCTGCAAAAGCCATCATCACCACCACCTCTGCCACCCTTATTCTCTCCAAACACCAAAAGACAAAACCTCATTAAATGCTTTGTCCTGATTTTGAGTTATCAGACCCAACTAGGAAATAATTTTGGCGCCAAAATTCATTTAAAGGCTGAGATTGATTGCAGTCATCCAAGGGCTCAAATTATTTATGGAAAAGACACAGAGACACTCAAGTAACCATAAATGATCATTATAAATAACCTTCTGTAGCCAAATTAGTAGTGGTAGCTCTTAGTGTAATTTTGAAGGTCGAATTCGTGTAAAAGTAGTTTCTAGTTAAAAATTAGCTTAAACAACTTGTAATCTCAGCTTTATTATTGTATTTCTCAAGCTTAATTCAATCAAAGTTTCAGTATCCTTTGTTCAAATTCAAATTTGTAAAATTCCATTAAAATTCTCATTTTAGCATAATAGTTGTTAAGAGGTTGTTTTACTGTTCCATTAACTCCATTTAAGTTACTAGTAAGCTTTTATAAGCTCAGGAAGGTCATAAACAAGCTTTAGTTTAAAAATCTCAAAAATCACAAAAAAATAAGAAAATACTTGAAAAATCAAAAAGAAGAAGAAAAGCATGGACCAGGGTAAATCATGGATGGCCTTGGTATTAGAGCTTCATGGGAAGCATAGGATTGAGTTTTGAGTCCATTGGTACCTTGTGTCTGAGCTTGGATCCTTTTGTAAGCAATTTCTTAAATTTTTGTAATCTACTGTAGCATTGCTTATAAGACCTTGTTTTCTGTTTAAATCTGCTTATTCTAGTCACTTATTGATTATTAGATAGATCTTTGTTTATATCTCATAGTTATGTTAAGTTTTCATCACATTTTCATTTGACTGCCAAGATTGCATTCTAAGGGTAGACCTTTGTTTTGTGGTTCATTTCTGTGTATCTGTGCTTAAATAGGTCTCATACATCAGAATACATGCTTGTTTGATGATTTCAAGGGTTAAATCTAGCACTTGCTTCATAAATCATAAAAACAGTCTCATAAAGGGGGTGTTTGGTTTAAGCTTTTCCTCTGTATTCTAGTGGATTTGTAGAATATCAATAAATGTAGCATACATGGTTTTGTGTTTAGATGGATTAGATTAAGGAAGAAGAATAATAATAGAAGCGTTTAGAGAGAGAAAGAGAAGTTGGGAGGATTCCTAGAGAGAGAAAGAGATGAGAGAAAATATGAAATGTTAGATTGATGAGAAGGAAGCTCCAACCCTTCCCTTGTGTGGGAAGGGCTTTATATAGTTACAATAAAACGTTCTCTTATGAGCTGTGGATCAGTGGGTAAAGACCCGTCCGTCCTCCATGGTGTTACTTAAACTAACTACATACTAACTAAATGATAATATAACTACGAGCTACGTTATGCTAATCTATACTCGGGGTGACCGAGTCTTCTATATGAAAAAAACGTATTCCTAACAATCTCCCCCTAAGGGAGGTTACCCCGGAAATTACACATTGAATTCTAGCATTCTATTCTTTGAAGTTAACTTCGTAGCTCGTAGTTGTTGATTCTTCATAGTCATTACTCTTTGTGCTTCCAGCAGTGGACTTTTGATGACTTGTTTTATATCTTGGATGTTCCTTGACGATTCACTGAGTTTATCATCCAAATGTATGTCTCCAAGTCATCTTTGTGCAGTAACGTCTCCATGTGATTTGAATGACTTTGTATTGGCATGCTCACACTTTTCAGGATTATGATCTTCTACATCAGAGTTGTGGAAGCATAGTTGAAGCCCATTCTAAGATCATGATTTCTTTGAATTTGATGTTGAAGTGTGAGCATGAGGTGATGATTCGGCATCTTTTCTACAATCAGCAGCAACCGCCAAATATTCCTGCATAAGACAGTTAGCAATAAAATGTCCGGTACTTACAGGTTTGGAATTAGAGATCGTCAACAACATAGTGTGAAGACTCCTTCTAATCCTTACCAAGACCGGTCCCAAACGGGATACCCCCGAGAGGGCTTACAAGATCTACCTGAGTAGATCAACGATTGGGTGAGTCGCTGGAGATCACCCCACGACTGTTGACCGTTTTGAAACCGCCACGATCACTAAGTGTAACCCACAAGGGATTACCGAAGTGACCTGCTTTCAGGGTTGTTTGATGATGACCCTGGCAGGAATTTCCACTCAATCACTGGGAATTACATACGTATATTCCCTCATAAGTGTTCTTGGCAGATTGCTAAGATCTGTGTAGGACTCATAAAGTTACGACTGGTGTCCTTAATGTTGACCAACCAGGGTAAAAGTATCACGTGTTCCTATGAGATCTCATGATGCATCTCGTGGCTCTAGACTCGATAAGTGCATTATTTGGTCGTCGGAGACTGGAGCGGTGTCTCCTGATTCAATATCAACATAGCTCGTAATGAGCGGTCGATAGATTATGCGGGGTTCCCTATGAGAATGAAACAAGCTCTTTTGAGATAACTTGAGTGGTTAGAAGGTTTAGTGCAGTGCGTCACTGGGTCCATGACGTCTTATCTTCAATACCGATGTTACCTTAGTAACAATCAGTAGCATATGAATTGAACCCGGTTTTTGCCCTAAGGTTGAATAATGGGAGGGCTGTTTCTTTTAACCCTTTCTCATTTCATTTCTATTTAATTCTTCAACCCTTCTTTCTCCTTTCTCATTTATCTCCTTTTTTTCATAATCATACCTATGGACTTTCTAATACTATCTATTCGGTAATGTCCTTGGGTAGATCCCTCCGGTTCTGGCCAATCATAGGACGGTTTTCCTAACCTTAGCCACCTTATAACTTCATGACTATCCTATGTTGCCATTTGACCAAATCATTGAAAACTCTCTCAAAGTGTTTATGATTAAGAAACACATTGTGCTAGCACTTTGATAATTTTATAATTGTCGAATGCTCCCCCTTAATATGTGCTCATAGGTTTTTGATAGAAATTTGAACATGTCGGCGTGAGTTGCACTTTTGAATTGATCCACTCATAATAGACATATACCCTAGGGACACGTTTACGTTGCTTAATTAAAGGGATCCATTATCAGCTTTTAGGTGATAACTAGCCCTAATAACTAACTTGAAGTTGTTAACATTCCTTACAAAGGAAGTTAGACCCGTCAAAGTATACATCTAAAAAGAGCTTCTCGAAACGGTACTTTCTACTTGGATGAATCCTTTCGAATACAAACATTTGTGTTTCGTCAATTCATGAGTCAATTCTGAGTCACGCTCACATGAGATGCCAAAAAAAATTTATTCACCACAAGCCATCTTGTTCCCCCTCAATATGTGCATTGGTATACCAAAGAGTTTAGCACATATGGGAGAGCTTTACATTTGAGTCCAAAAACATCACATTTTAAATCAGAATTCATATTTAAATCACATTCTCTCCCCCGATCAAAACATTTCAAATCATTTAAGATTTTGTGATCCCAATTGATTTAAATTAGTTTAAAAAACATAGGAGAAAATCTGGTCAGATTTGAACATGTACTGATATTTTTTGAGACACTTATTCACTGCTGCTGGTGCACAAAGTTTAGAAAGGGGTAGAAATTTTGAGCAAATACACTCCCCCTCAATTAATGACCCGTTTTCTATTTAAAGATCTGTAGTCATTACATTGAGCGGCAAGTATTTGTGAAAATTTAAGTCCAGTAGCCACCTTGTAAACCACAAAAACTCTCTTGAAGAATCATAGATGAGAGAGATTTTGGGATGAAAGAAGACTTCTCTTCTTTTTCAAGAAATGATGCACTGAAACGTACATCATTTCGGAGAAACATGGATATAAAGTAATCCATGCCCGAGTGAACTTCACCCGGTTAGAGGAACAACCGCCTTTTTGGCGACGTGTTTTCCCCATCAATAGGTGCGGGTTGCTATCTAAAGTAATAGCAAGCCATAATTATACGAACGGGTTACAGTCTAAAATAATTGCAAGTCATTTAGGCATGTTTTGAAAAACTTTTTGAACTTCTGTTCGAACTTCATTTAAAGACCCGTGTCATTATTGAATGACATTTCTAGGACCGTAAATATTATCATTGCCAGAAGACATGCCTTAAAAACAAACTATTTTTGGTATTTTCTATTTTCTTATTTTTATGGTTTTTGAAGATTTCATAATTTTCTATTTGCAATTGTTTGAAAAGAAGAAAAAAAGTATGTACAAAATGGAGTGTACACTTGGTTTTAAAGAATGGTTTAGCAATGCACTTTCCTTACATTGAATTCCAACGAGGATTGAAAACCGGTGTTTCATTTTGAAATAACACTAGTGGAATCCATGGAGATTTAAAACTCTTTTTCCATTGAAAAGTTGATTGAGAAACCCGGTGTTTCTCTCGGAGTTTTAAAATCTAAAAAAAGAAGATCTCCCTCTAAAGTTGAACCACATGGGTTCTTTTTGAAGATTTGTTTTTTGTAATAAGTGGAAATCTTCCGGCATTTGAGATTACGAAGGCAAAGTAATTCTTATAATGCATCGAAAGCATTTTAGATTTTGAAAATTTGAAAGAATTTGAACGACTTCGCTTTGGTCTCCACAATTGCTTTACTGGTGTAAAACGAAAGTGTAGAGTTTGAGAAAGATGTTTCACATTATTTAAATCCAGTTTCAAGTATGGCCTTTTGACACATTTAATCCTCCTCAAAGTATGTTTCATAATAACGATTTTGATAATAGTTGAAATTTTGATGAAACATATCTTGACCTTAAATGACATGTACATGCTCACAGAAAAAATGCATCATGTACAAACAAGCATACATATGAATCAACACCTCATTCTAAATCAACCAAAGTGCACAGAGTTCACAAATAAACACACAAGATCACAAATTAATTCATTCTTTCACTCGAAATTTTCGGACTCTTATCATGGTTTAGGATTATGATTTTGTGACTTTGCACGCATGCAAGCATCATAATGCATGGATATTGTTCAGCAAAACGACCTAGTAATAGCAGCAAAGAACATCGACATTTTAAGCCCTAAATCTCATGATTTCAACCTATGTTGTATCTAATCAAGCAGGCACTTAAACAAGCATTCATTAGTGTTCTCTAAGGCAATATGAACTAATTTATTAGATTAAAACACATCTAAGAGAGATGCTCCAATCGATAATTACATAAACCTTAGTCTCTGATTATGCCTTTTTGACCGTTGAGCTCATTTAAAGCATTTTGTAACAATTAATCAACAACCAATTAGAAACCCATAATCGTGGAAAATAATCGAGGATAAAAAATCATTAGTCTGTATTGTTGAGGTTTTTCATGAAGAATTATGATAAGGTTTGCCAACTTCATGATGTTGTGAAAATCTTCTCCCCCTCAAAACATGTTCCATTATGACAATGCAAAGTAAAATTTAATTGAATGGAGGAACATAGTTTTGAGGATAGACAGTTTGCACACGGAGAAAGAAATTTCTTTTTGTTGTTTTTTGAAAATTTTGTATATATTTTATTTTTGTTTTGAAAAAGATAATTACAAAAAAAAATTATGGTTTAAGATATGTGCAAGATAAATCATTCAATTTAAAAAGATGATGATGTGAATACCAAAGTGAGAATATCGTTCTGCACGTGTAGGAATCAGTAGTCAACATCTCTTAAACTTTCACCACCAAAGCTTTCGAGGCTCACGAATAATCGTCTGAACTTGTGGTTGCCATGATGTAATCTTAAACGGGATTTTACAACTCTTGTGACTTAAACCGAGAGATCGATTCTTTCCCAGGATTTTACTAAAGTCAGCAAAAGAAACCGAAAGATGTAATATGCGAGTTAGACTTAGAGTGAGATCTTGGATAAGTCACAATTAGCACTAAGTGTCAAGTCGCGACAAGTCAAGTTACAATAGATCTGATCGTAATAAGTCAAGTCATAAAGATTAACTCACAACGTCAAATTACAATCAGACTAATCGAAATGACTTAAGTCACAACAATTCACCAAACGCAAGTAGTTAACAAATCACTAGAATCTCACAACTGAGTTAATCGCTAGACACCACCAAATCGCAGAATTTTAGCCTCCTCATTGTGAAGCTTTGGTAGCTTCCCCCCAAACCGAAAATCACCTACATGAGACCACTTCCCCCAAGTCGTTGAAGTGATGAAAAAAGTCTCATTGTATGAAGCTCAGAAACCCGAAGAAGGCGATAACACCAAAGTAACAAGGTGAAACACTGATCATCTTTGAAATATATCAATCCTGGAACACCTAATTGAGCCCGATCTCATGACCCTGTTGTGCGTCCTCAATTTTCACATTACTATGTGGTTTTGAGCAGATTATCTATTTGGGGAATAATATATCAACATCTTCATTTCACCAAGTGCATTCCCGTTATCTTACATATAGCAACTCAATCCATATTGTATACATGTACCCAACACAAGAAGGACATTTGTTGTGCGTCTCTGATGTACCCATATCTCTCCCATGATGGTTGCGATCTCATCGGAATCAGCATAACATTGTGTACATGAAGCACTAACCAGAAGCACTTTACCATGACCCATATCAGCTCGTATGAGGACGTCAATAAGCAATATCATCTCACACTCCAAATGTCCTTCTCATATTTCTTCCTACTGAAAGCTGAAGTAGTACATACCACAAGTATCGAGAGACCACTTCCCCCACGTAGTTGGAATAGTACACCGAACGCCATGAGTTAAGAGACTGATTGTCTCTGTGGTTATGTCATTTGTCTTCCTGGCATAACTTCAATTAAGACGAAGTATTAAGTTCATCACGTGTACTCTTCATGCATTCAGATGTATGTCTCCTTTCCCCCTTGCTGGTTTTGACATCTCAAAATTAGCAACACATTTTTTGCGGAACTACTTGAAATTTTGTGAGAAGAACAACATTTGCTTAGATGTATCCTGTGAGAATCAACTGCTACAGAAACAATCTCTGACTATCATTATCAACCCTTATATTCAGTCGGCTATAGCTATGACCACTTTGTGAAGTAAACCCGATGTTCCCAACTTGAAAATGAAGTAGAATTCCCCGTTCTTGTGACTTAAGCTTGCACTAATGTGTGACAAAGAGCGGTGTAGAGAGTTCATGCATTATCGAATCCCTAAGTACTCTATACTCCTCAACCAACCAACCAACAAGTATAAGACGTACATCACCTCTTGACTACCGACAACTTCATGTGAGTTGTGACACTCCTTAAAGTGTTTTTTATTTTGTGGTAATAAAATTGAAGAATCACCAAAATAACTAGATATCCAAGTCTTCGTCATTGCAAAGGTAAAAGCTCGAGCAAGGATCTCGAAGAATCTTCATCCAACCAACCTCGACTTCAAGATAAATTAAGATCACGCCTTTGTGAAAGTCGACTTCAATCTCAAATAAGGGATACCAAATAAACGTCGTGATCACTTGACAATTCTGTTAGGAAAGACGTTTTTGTATGAGAAAGATTCAGTCACCGCCCCAGAATGTTAGCAATTGTTTAGCTCCGTAGTAGTTTATATTAGTTAAGTAAAACGTAGATTAGAGGTAAGATTAGTTCGCAGGAAGAAAGGACGGGTCTTTTTACACACTGTATACCTGATCCGCAGCCCAAGGGCACGCCCAAAATGGCAAAACCCAATGTACATATAAATACCCTCTCCCCATCCTTGAGAGGGTAAGCTTCTTCATAACTATTTTCTTTTTTTTTTGGTTTTTCTCCTCCAGGCTTCACCTCTTTCTCCTCTCTACATTTCTTTCTTTCTTTCTTCATGTAAACGAACCATACGCACTTGATCTATAGCATGTTTGTGAGCTTTATTAGTATCCTACCAATGGTATCAAGAGCACATGGTTACACCTCTAGGATTCGTAGGACTTTGTGGTGTATGGTTTGTTTTGATTTCTACTTAGCTCTAAGGGTGGGTGGTTGTTACTCATTTGGAAGCTTGTTCGTGGTGATTCTTGTGTTATTTCTTGTACTTCTAGGATTAGAGGGGTTAGATTCATCTAGTTTATCAGTTGGTTTGGCTAGATCTTATGTTTGTGAAGTGTACGAGTGATTTTAGACCATTTTTCTTGGCAGCGGTTCCCTCCTCGGTAACTTGTTCTTAGCAGCGGTTAGTTTGGTATTATAGCGGTTAGTACACTGTGTCAGCGAACTTAAGGTTGTACTATGTACTATTTCAGCGGTTTGCTATCAGCGTTTAGTTCAGTCTGTCCTAGTGTTCCAGCGGTTAGCTCCTCCAGCGGTTTTCTTTGTCTTTAGTTATTTTACCAGCGGTTACATAGTTAGCGGTTACCAGGCCAGCGGTTACCTTGTCAGCGGTTAGTTTTTGACCAGATTCTAGCGGTTTGACCAGATTCTAGCGGTTTGACCAAAGTTGACTTTTTGCGTTAAAACTTCAAACGGCCATAACTTTTGAACCGTAACTCCGTTTTCAGCGAAATACCTGTCAAAATGACCGGAACAGGCTGAATATTGTGAGGTTTCATGACAAAGTCGTGAAACGAATTTTTCGAGGCCCAAATCAACTCCAGAGTGAAGTTATTGAGGTTTTAAGTCTTCAGACCATAATTTCAGCATTGCAACTTGCATCAACCAAACCAAATCACACCGCTGGTTGATTACTCATTGATAGGTGATCAAGTTGTTGTGAGTTGACAATACGCTGCAAGTTGAATAGTTCTGTGATTTGAGATTGGTTACGATTTGAGTTGTTACAACTTGTCCAATTACAATCTGACGTTGCGAGTTGATTCTTGCAATTTGACTAATTGTGATTTGACTTGGTGTGATTTGACTCGTTGTGACTAAACTTAGATAACTTACTGTACCTTGCAAAGTTTATCATCTCACACTCTATCACTAAAGTACTTAGCATCTTCTCACAGTTCCTTCTTGATTTTGTAAAATCCCGCGAAAGAACCTATTTCTCGGTTTAAATCATAGAATTGTAAAATCCCGTGCACGTTCACATCATGTCAAATTCTTTAGATTCTGTCATCTCTGACATACTTAAACTGTACGACATGATCGACGAACATAAGATTTCCAACATAGAACAACAGACTACTGGTCTTGAATCTGAAACTACTAAAATGAAATCTTTGTGCTCTAATCCGCAAGAGACAGATGTTATTCAGCCACTTAAATTGCTTGATAATGCAAAGGATTGCAGCATAGAATGTTTTCAACAACTACATTCACACCTCTCAGTACTTTTAGAGGGAACGGGATTCAAAATGGGATTTGAACGTGCATTTGCAACACTCTTTGGTCAAGATGTTCAGACTTTCACAGACACAATGATTCGTAACTTGGATCAACTACAACAACAACTTGAGCAAGGAGAATATTCTAAAATTGGATCCACGGCTGCCCTTTATGTACTCAACAAACAACTTCATGTGTTCATCAAATCAAAATTCACTATGGATTATGACTACGATAGTCAGATGACATTGAAGTGTTTTGTTGATCACACGGAAATTGAGGTTGACATGTTCAGAGATACACTTATCCAACTCATGGGTGATGTTAAGGCGTTCATTGTGGAAAGAACACAGCAAAAACATTTGAATGTCGACAAAGTGAAGGCAACTTTGGTGCAATCATGTAATGGTAGTGGTGATTCGGGTAAAGCATTGGATGTTGAGTCAGTTGTCACGATGCGCAAAGGATTAGAGACTGATAAGCTTGACACTACCAGCAGTTCAGTGACTCCAGTCACCCATGGCATGGATGCAGATCTTAGACCGGTTAATGAACAAATGTCATGTGCTGAGGTACCTATAACTGTTCAACAAATTGTGCTATCTAATGAACGACAACATACTGATCAAATCAAACTCAATTATGACACAAATTTGTTGGAAAAGACTGATAGCAATACCATGTCTAATTCAACAAATATGAGTCATAAAGGAGGAGAAAGCGATCAGGATGCTGAACGTGATGACTTGTTAAGTTCTGTGTTTATGGCTGATGCTTTTAAATCAAATGATATGGTTGATAAAGAAGTGTTTAATGAACTTCCAAAAAGATTTTTACAGCTTGAAAAACATTGTATTTCTCTTGAAATTGCAAAGCAACAAAAGGAAGAAAGTCTTCATATTAACCAACCATGTAAAGATCCGGAACTTCCTGATTTCCGTGAATTCTTTATGATTAATGATTTGAAAGCTCAGCTAGAAACAAAGAACTTGACAATCAAAAACCTGAAAAACCGTATTACTGAGTTGTGTGATATGTGTAATGAAGTCAAAGCTAAACATGACTACGCTGTTATTGAATTGGAACATAATATGGCTAATTTACTTGTAAAAAATGAGACTTTGAAACATCTGTATAATGAATTGCGTGAATCTATCAAAGATACTAAAACTAAGACGTTAGAACACATAACCTCTTTGACTGCCAAAAATGATGATTTCAAAGCTCAACTTCTGGAAAAGGGTTTCACAATTGCAGCATTAAATAATGAGCTAAGAAAAGCAACAGGAAATAGTGTGAACACTAAGTTTGCAAAACCATCAATCTTGGGGAAACCTGTGTTACCATCAAATAGAAACCGATCAGTTGTTAGACAACCGACTGTAATAATGCACCAAAGGTGGGTGCATACAAGGTAGGCTAAGGCGATTTGGGTGAACATTTAGTGGGGTGTAACAAATTCTCACTTTGAGTAAGATGATCAAAGGTCGAAACGAAAGGATAGGTTCGGAGGGGTGTACTAGGGGTATCGTGTACCAAAAATGGATACAACGCAAAGGGTGTGGGGGAATTACTTGACCAATGAAGTCAAAGTAATTATAACAAAAATACGGGTGTAAAACAATGGGTTAATCCTAATGCCTCGTATCATGTAGTAAATCTTAACTACACGAATGTAGTCTCACTTGTGGATTTGAGATGGTCATAACGCAAGTTCTAGAATCTAAATACTACCGATACACACATCATAGCACCAAAGATGGATGCTTTTCCTACCAAGTCTAGGGGCGAACCTCACATATTTGGGGTGGAAAAAAATTTTAGTGGTACGGTTTTGTGCTAGTCATACAATTTCCTATCCAGGAGACGCTCATTAAGATCAAGGTTTCACTTCTAAATGTTGTAAAAAAATTTAAATTGGCGCTAAAATTGCCCTAACAAATATTTATCTTGGTTTTATTACAAATTTATTATCAAACAAAGCAAAACATCAAGCGTAAGTGTATTCTCAACGGTGCCTTCATTTACCCCCCTTACACTTAAACCGCACATTGTCCGCAATGTTCAAATAGAAGATGTAAAAGTAAATAAAATAAAAGAATGAAATCAAATACTCCCCTGAATCGTTTGATGTGGATAATGAGGTATCATGGTTAGATCTTCTTCCAAGAAAGACGAACGTTCAAAGCTTCCCGTCCAAAATAATAAACGTCTTCTTGTCCAAAATAACCTGTTAACCTGAAAAAGATAAAGGCCAACCTCGCATAAAATCGGCGGTAAAATCTACATAATAGGATATAATGCTTGTGGAATGAATATTTTTGCAGAATTCCTGGAGATTATAAGTAAAAGAATTGACAAAACTTTTTAGGTTTCCGGAAGAAATACAAAACTTTCAAAAATTGCAGAAAATTTTAACCTGATGCCGTCAGGTGTTATTCCTGACGCCGTCAGAATGATCTGACAGAATTCTCATGTTAAGTTTCTGGAAAAAAAAATCTGGAAAAACTAGATCTTACTTCATGGAATTCCTGCAAAAATTCATTATGACTCGATACAAGCATTTGACTCAAATAAATACTAATATGTATGTTAATTTCATTGTTATGATTCATGTTCATTCGTTCTTATAAACCGATTTAGATTTCCCTTACACTTAGCTTTTGCAAAATACCTTTATATGTAGTCAAGACGAAGTTAAAAACAAAATAAAGCATTTTCACATTTTAGTTTGAAGCATGAATCAATAACAAGAGATATAACTTACATACGGAAACAAATAAAATCAAATAAACAAACAAACAAACACACAAAGCATGGGTTGCCTCCCAAGAAGTGCTTTTCTTTATTAATGAGTCTTGTAGCTAGACTCAAAGTCACCGTACATTACGTGACTTCATCGTTGGTCACGGTTCCTAAGTCATCCTCTTTTCCCATATCAGAATTGCTATCATAGTGGAGGTACTTTGGGTCTTCCGAATCAAAAAGATCTTCTCTATATCTATAACTCAGTCTACTAACATCCTTAAAGAATCCGCATGATAAATCAGAAGTGTTGTTACATCCTCTCCTCACATCTTCATCACATAGCACGACTTGAGAGCCCAGACTATCGAGTCCTCCATGATCAATTCCCTTAAAGTCTCTCATCTTATATGGATTTTGGTATGAGACTTTTCTAACCCCGTCGGTGAAAGTCATGATCCCATTAGGCTCGTCTACCACCAAATTTGTGACTTCGCAGAAGGGTGTCCCAAAAACAACTTGTGACAACCTGGGATCAATGTATTTTTCTATATTCTCAACAATTGTGTAGCTCATAGTGAATGTCATGTTGCCTACAAACACTTGTACACCTTTGTCGATACCTACAACATCCTCTCCCTTGTAGATCATTCCTCTCTTAAAAATATTATTATAATGAAACAAGGACATCACATTTTTGTGCAAACGTGCGTTGATGTAAACATTATGAAAGTGTTTGCGGCCGATCATACTGGGTATTTTGAGGTTAGTAGAATCGCCTCGCTTTATCCTACCAGGCCTCCTGCCTTGCAACCCCCATGTGTTGCGAATTTCCGATGGTTGATATTCATATACCTCTTCATTACTGTCACGAAAGATTACCGTCCTAACACCATCTGTAAACAATGCACTTCTCTCATCCTTATCAAGTTTCACTTCGGTTGCCTTGACGAATGGTTCCCTTAGAACGAGGCTAGTTAAGGATGGACTGATTATCGCGCTTATGTCATTGAATATGGTTAGGTCGGTGTTAAAAGAGAACTTTCCAATTACAATCGGCACCTTTCCAATTGTCCTAATGACATTAGACCCCTCGTACGTGACTTGTTCGTTGAAGATTTCGTTATATAGAGAATGGGATATAGCATTAGTTGGGGAACTGGGATTTATGTAAGTGTCTCTTATCAACTTCCCTTTAGCAGTGCAGGATATTCTGAAAACATCGGAGTCACTCTCTTCTTTTTGTCCGATGTGTAATGCTGTGGTACTCCTCTAAAGTT
>LBNU01033484.1:62541-76106 GCA_014162995.1 Artemisia annua
ATTGCTCAAATTAATGCATAACCCCAAGTTTTGTTTTTGTGCAAAAAAAATAGAATTCCTAGACTCAGATCAGGAATGCAATTATGTTTAGAACACTTACAATGATGAAATGTGAGTGATGAGTAAGCTTGGAACACAAAATTTTCGTAGGTGAAGGTGAGTGAATAGTAGTTGGGTTGAAGTGGTATTGAAACATGGGTGTTTGGTTGAATATAAACTACTAAAAGATTCTGCAGACCCAAGGAACCCGCGGAACCCTAGGGAGGGTTCCGCCCGTATACCCCGAAGGTTCCGCCGGGTCTGCTGATTAAGGGGCTCTATGGTTTGTTTTGTCTAATGTTTCGACTTACCTGGCAAGTTCCATAAGTCCCAATCCTAACCTAAGGAGGTTAAAGGGTTCTCGTTTGAGAGGTTTTGTGAGGATGTCGGCTATGTTGTCTTCGGAAGAGACTTTCTCGATTGAGATATTTCCTTTTTGAACGTTGTCATGAAGGAAATGATGACGGATTTCAATGTGTTTAGTACGAGAGTGTTGAACGGGGTTTTTGCTAAGGTCAATGGCTCCTTTGTTGTCACAAAGAATGGTGATCCCGTTGAGTAGAATTCCGTAGTCGACAAGAGCTTGCTTCATCCAAAGAGCTTGTTGACATGCTTTTCCGGCCGACACATATTCGGCTTCCGTTGTCGAAATAGCGAGAGACGTTTGTTTCTTGGAAAACCATGAGGTGAGACAATGTCCAACAAAAGTACAAGTACCACTTGTGCTTTTTCTATCAACATAGTCACCGGCATGATCCGAATCGGCATACACTATGGTGTCTACACCCGTTCCCTTAGGATACCATAATCCTAAATGTGTAGTGCCCTTGATGTATCTAAAGATCCGTTTAACGGCTTCAAGATGAATGGTTTTAGGATCTTCTTGAAAACGAGCACATAGACAAACACTAAACATAATATCGGGTCTACTAGCCATTAGGTAAAGTAGACTTCCGATCATACCCCTATATTTAGTGCTATCTACGGATTCACTTTCCTCATCCTTGATGAGTTTAGTTTCCGTGGACATGGGTGTTTTGATTGGTTTAGAATCTTCTAATACAAATTTCCTAAGCATGTCCCTAATATACTTAGATTGGTTAAAGAAGATACCATCTTCTAGTTGTTTGATTTGGAGTCCTAGGAAAAAGTTGAGTTCTCCCATCATACTCATTTCAAACTCATCATGCATGATTTTCGAGAAATCATCGCATAGATCTTGACAAGTTGATCCGAATATAATGTCATCAACATAGATTTGGACTATGACAATATGGGAATCTTTCTTCTTGGTGAAGAGAGTATTATCAACTAAGCCCATGGTGTACTTATGGTCAACTAAGAAAGTTTTAAGTCGATCATACCATGCTTTTGGAGCTTGCTTAAGTCCGTATAAAGCCTTTTTAAGTTTGAAAACGTGGTTAGGTTTTCCAAAATCAACGAAGCCCGGTGGTTGAGCGACCTACACTTCTTCATTAATGACCCCATTTAGGAATGCACTTTTGACGTCCATTTGAAAAAGTTTAAAGTTATGTGCACACGCATATGCAAGTAAGATTCTAATTGACTCGAGCCTAGCTACCGGAGCAAAAGTTTCATCGTAGTCAATACCTTCTTGTTGATTATATCCTTGTGCTACTAGCCTAGCTTTGTTTCTAGACACAACACCATTTTCATCCATTTTGTTACGAAAGACCCATTTTGTTCCAATTATTGTTTGACTCCTAGGAGGAGGAACTAATGTCCAAACGTCGTTTCTAACAAATTGGTTTAATTCTTCTTGCATAGCAATTATCCATGACTCATCTTTTATGGCTTCGTTAATGTTTTTAGGTTCAATGGTTGACACGAAACAAAAGTCATTACTTTCATTTTGGGCTTTAGACCTTAATGTTCTCTCATTGATTTTTCCTATGACATTGTCTAATGGGTGGCTTTTAGACTCTTTGACATTAACGATTTGTTTGTTTGGTGATTCTTCTTCCTTGTCATTTTCTATGGTGACTTGGTTGTCCATAGCTTGACTTTCAACTAAGTCATCATCTACCAAAGGTGATGTCTTAGAGGGAGGTGGACTCTCGTCGAATGTTATGTTCAACGATTCCTCGACTCTTAGGGTTTCTTTATTCAAAACGATGTATGCTTTACTAGTTTGTGAATATCCAAGAAACACACCCTCATAAGACTTTGGGTCAAATTTGGTGAGATAATCCTTGGTGTTAAGAATGAAGCATTTACTCCCAAACACTCTAAAATATCCTAAAGTAGGCTTTCTTCCTTTATAAAGTTCATAAGGAGTTTTATTTAAGAAAGGTCTAATTAGGACTCGGTTTAAAATGTAGGTTGATGTGTCGACGGCATTACACCAAAACTTTTGTGGTATGTTTTGTTCGTTAAGCATTGTTCTACTCATCTCTTGCAATGTCCGGTTTTTACGTTCTACTACACCATTAGATTGAGGAGTACGTGGAGCCGAAAAGTTATGAGTTATGCCATTTTTATCACAAAAGTTACCGAATTGAAATTCATTATCAAATTCACGACCGTGATCCGTTCTAATAGACACAATATTAGACCCTAATTGATTTTGAATTTTCTTACTTAGAATCTCAAATTTATCAAAAGCTTCATTTTTACTTTTCAAAAATTTTGTCCAAGTATATCTCGAATAATCATCCACTATAACCAAAGTGTAGAAGTTACCCCCATAACTTTGTATAGCGGATGGACCAAACAAATCCATATGTAAAAGTTCTAGACACCTAGATGTAGAGACCATGTTTTTAGCCTTATGGCTATTATGGACTTGTTTACCGACTTTGCAAGCATCACAAAAGTGTTGATCGAATTTCAACTTAGGTAGGTCTCGAACTAAGTCTTTGGAGGAGAGGTTTTGAATTAGTCTCATGTTAGCATGTCCTAAACGTCTATGCCATAAAGTTGAAGATTCATCTAATGAAGCAAGACAAAGTTTGTCTCTAGATGTTTGATCTAACTTCATAACATACACATTGTTCTTAAGGACACCTTTGGCTATGGTTATACCGTCTTTAAGTATTTTACTTCCGTTTTCACTAAAAAGGACGTTATACTTGTTACGGCAAAGTTGACTAATACTAAGAAGATTAAAGCCTAAGTTATCTACATGAGCTACATCATCTATAGTAAGTGAGTCATGAGAGATCGTACCTTTTCCGATGATTTTGCTCTTAGCTTTACTACCAAACGTGACATTACCTCCATCACATTTTTGATATGTTGAGAAGAGGCTTTTATTACCCGTCATGTGCCTTGAACATCCGCTATCTTTGATCCATTCATCCGGTTCCAAAGATACTTTGAGGCACACCTATTTTATGAAAAACACTCAAACATTTGGTCCCCATTTTCTCATGGGTCCATTTTGGTTAAACATACCGTTAACTTGTCCAAAGTATGAAAATGGAGCATATGGGTTCCATGACATATAGTTTGGAATTTGGTAATGTCTAGGAGTGTTATGGTTCCAAATATGTTGGTAGTTTGGTTGTGGGTAGTAGTTACTCTTAGGAAAGGGGCGTTTGGGAAAAGGTGTTTTAGGTCTCGGTTGAACGGTTTTTGCTCTAAACTCATTGTTACCAAGTCCTACTCCCATTTTAACAGCAGGTTTAGTTTCACTCTTACGTGTGACTTTGACAAATTTTGAACGATTAGATGTTGAAACTAAATTTCTTGCAGCAGGTCTGGCGGAACCCTGAGCATCAACGGGCGGAACCTTCTTGAGGGTTCCGCCGGTTCCGCGCCCTGCCAAGAATGTTTTGGTTGTTTCTTGTGATTTCTTGTTTGATTTTACTTGACTTTTAGAGGTTTCTTCCTTCGTAAAACCTAGTCCCGTTTTATCAAATGGTGATTTTTGGATTTTCATTATCTCATCCGCACAAGAAATGCTTTTATCAAACTTTTTAAACTTTGTGGTTTGTTTGATTAGATCTTCTTGAGTAACTTTTAGCTTCTCAATTTCGAGTTTAAACTCCTCACAAGATTTACATGATGTGTTAACATCTTTACTCTTTTCTAACCTCTTAGCTTTTTCTTTTAATTCATAAACTTCATTTTCTAAAAACTCCTTTTTAGTTTTCAAAAATTTGTTCTTGTCTATGATTTTTAAGCTAAGT
This sequence comes from Artemisia annua, assembly GCA_014162995.1. Lineage (NCBI taxonomy): Eukaryota > Viridiplantae > Streptophyta > Magnoliopsida > Asterales > Asteraceae > Artemisia > Artemisia annua. The sequence goes on from LBNU01033484.1 coordinate 66,735, forward strand.
TCACAAAGTTTGTTATATTGGTTTTGTAAGGTGTCATCATCTATAGAGGAATAAGATGAGTCGGAAAGTACCTCATTTGAGTTATGAGCCATGAGCGCAATGTCGCCGTTCTTTGACTCATCATCGTCCTCTTCATAGTCACTCCAAGCACCGCTTACGAAGGCTTGTTGTGACTTGCTTTTGGGCGGTTTAGGACATTCTCCTATGAGATGACTTGTTTCACCACACCTAAAGCATTTTCTTTCAACCTTTCCTTTCTTATCATCACGGTCTTTCCGAAAGGTTTTCTTATCATCTTTAGGTTGCCTTACAAACTTTCCACGTCTCCGAAAGAACTTCTTGAAGTCTCTAACGGCCATGGCATATTCTTCATCGTCACTATCCGAGCTAGATTCATCATCATCACTTGATTGAACTCTAGCCTTCAAGGCGATGGACTTCACTTTTTCTTTGTTGCCTTTAACTATTTCGGAATCTTTTTCCATTATCATCTCATGAACTTTGAGGTTTCCAATTAGCTCATCAAGTGACATGCTTGAAAGATCCTTTGATTCTTCAATTGCCGTCACTTTTGCTCTCCACTTTGGATGGAGTGCTCTAAGAAATTTCCTGACAAAATTCTTGCTACAAAAAGATTCGTCAAGTGCTTTAAGTGAAGTAATAATAGTGTTAAACCTAGCAAATGCAATATCAATAGTCTCATTTTCGGGAATAACAAATTGTTCATATTGTTGAATTAAAAGATCAATTTTGTTATCCTTAACTTGTGAGTTTCCTTGATGAGTGACTATTAAAGATTGCCAAATGTCTTTGGCGGTTTTACACATAAAAATCCTTTCGTACTCTTTCTTTGGTAAAGCGTTATAAAGCATCATTTTAGCTTCATTATTTTTACAAATCAATTTCTTTTGATCTTCATCTTTAATGTTTGAAACTACATTATCACCATCAACAATGATAAACCACAAATCTATATCTTTAGATTTCACGTAAGTTTCAAATCGGTTTTTCCAATAAATAAAACCGTTTGCTTCAAAAAGTGGTGGTCTTTGCATAGATTGCCCTTCTTTGTAATTTTCAAAATCCATGGATCGTTTCAAGTTTTAAAACACAATATATTTTAAAATCTTGAGTAACGTAGCTCTTGATGCCAATTGTGGAAAACTAGAAGGGGGGTTGAATATTTTACCTCTTTTTTGCGTTAATTATCTTTTAAAATCTTATTGAAACTTTCGTGTAAATAAAGATTTAGATTTGACGATATATCAAACACAATATATATGCAAAGATAAAGAAAGAACAATCAAACCACAACATGATAGTTTATCGTGGTTCGGCTACAAGGACCTCTTTTGTCCTTGCCCTACGTCCACGCCCCGAGTATCCAACTCGAGAGTTTCAAGCACTATCAACAAGCTCCTTTATCCGGCGGAGAAAACCTTACACGTCGCTTACAAGTTTACCGACACTAAGCTAGATGTCGAGTTCTTTTACAAGGGTACAACCACTCCCGATAGTTCTTTCACAAGGGTACAACAACTCCCTTTACACTTTTTATTTTAAGGCACAAATACTAACCGATCACAACTATAACACACAATGAATATGAATTATAGACTTGAAGAAATCTACACAATGCTTTAGTTATCAATACTTGCAACTTCTTGTTGGAAGCTTGAAACTAGAAATGAGTTAGTGAACTTCTTTGCTACAATAAGAAACTTCACAACAATGAAATGGTTAAGGGTTAGATGAATGATAATCTGAATGTGTGTGAAAATATGATGAGAAGTGATAAAAGAAAAATGCTAGCAAATGGTTTGGTATTTATAGGCAAAGTTCTTTTTGTCCTGGCGGATCCCGCGGAACCCTCACAAGGGTTCCGCCAGTGTATCCCCAGGGTTCTGCCAGATCTGACAGATTGAACCTTTGCCATAAGTTCCAAACCAACCTAAGTCACATCAACTTATTACATGTCATAAACATAACTTGTAGAATAAGGCTTATGGATAGTCAAACACACAACCTAGCCATAAGTATGAAGTGACTTGTGAATGCCATAATACCATGATGTGATGTAACATAATTATGCCATGTAAAACAAAGACAACTTAATGTGTACAACCAAACAAGGTCACATCAAGTTAATGCTAGCCAAACACAACTTTGTGTAAGAAAAACTTATGGTTAGTCAAACACACAATGTTTCCTTAATTGCAAAATGACAACTTACCATAAATGGGATGTGACATTTCTAGTTAAAGAAATATGAAAATGTTGTGTTGTATATGAAAATGTGAAATGTAAAATGTAGCAAAAGTATTATTATGCAAGACTTTAAACTAGAATTATGTTTTATCAAAAACTAAAGTTTAGACTTTGTCGTTAACAAAACTTAGCAAAGATCGTAAAATATAAATAACGTTTTTAGGCGATATTTGTATTAACAAAATATGTGTCATAAGTGGGTTTAATTTGATCAATATGTTGTCGATCATTAAGAGGCACATTACTTTGATCAGTTAGGGGTACCTCAGCACATGATCCTTGTTCTTTTACCGGTATGAAATCTGCATCCATGTCATGTGAAACAAGAGTCAATGAACTGCTGGTAGTGTCAAGCATATCAGTCTCTGATTATAACACCCTAAATTCTGGAATCACATTTAAATTTCTAATGTGGATTATAACCTAAAGTTTAAATGATACAAATACCTATGTTAATGAATACAATACAATAAACTATAAGATATGAAAGTAAAAATACAAATGTTACAAATCTTGGTCCTTGCCTAATTAAATAAACGAGCCAACCAAATTCTTGTTAACTCTTTACACGTTTTTCTTTTTGATAAGAAGGACAAGATAAATAATTTGCAAATATTAGAAGATATGGGTGTCCCTCCAAGCTTATCTAAATACACGACATTCCCTATATGATTCACACGTTTGAATCGGTCCTCAAAATATTCGGTCCACACTATCCTCCTCCAAAACCTCCTATCAGTCGAGCAGTTAGTTAACATATACGCTTATTCATATGCATGGCACGTTATCTTTCTCTCACAATCTCAAAAATAAAAATAAACAAGTTTCAAACAAAAACTCTACAAATATACGAGTTGGAACATACCCCAATTCAGGTTGAGATTGCGTTTCGGGTTCGTGTTCGTACTATTCAGACATCGGTTTTGTTTCTCTAATCCAAATTGGATTATAGGTTGCTATCATCGTTCATGTTCTTTGGTGTCATTCGCTGGAGGTATTCAGTTCGTGATAGGGTACCAGTTGGGTTGCGGTTAACTGTTCGTACACGTCGTGGTTTAGAATTTCAATCATGTTTGGCTAAATTTTTGTGTTCGTGTTCGAACTGGTCTACGTGTTACAGTTCATGTTAGGTTTAGGTTACGATCTATGGTTTACTCGTCCAAGGTATATCCATCTCTTTGTTTCTATTCTATCGACACAACTAACCTACATTAATCTTAATAAGTCATACGCATGTACATAATAAGAACCAAAAAATCGTATATTGCTGTTAATAAAGGTCGAGTTGATAGCAGGTTATATACATATTCATGTGGGGTTTACGTATTTGTTTATGGGTCGCTAAATTCGTATCGGTGTGAGTGCTCATGGCTACATTTTGAACTGTTCTTTGGCATATCAAATCTATAACTCTTTCACTTTGTGTAAAATTGTGACATATAACTAAGAGCTGTTAAACTTAATACTCGAAGAGAAAGATTGCATGCATGAGTATATACGAGATATATGCATTGGTTAGTATGTGATTTCAAGGTCTGGTGATGGCATGTATTTTGGATAATGAAAGACTAAAATAGACCAGTTATACATATATAATTCGACTTGTGAGAATTAGTTAAAGAACAGGTCCACAATATGTTAACAAATTCTATCTTGAGGTCTTATGTACGTATAAAATATGAATTAGCGGCATGCACTTAAATCCAGTTATAATGAGTTTTAATATGTCATTTAGATCTAGACTAAAACCTGGTTATTAACACGAAAGAATAAGAGGAAAGCATGCTTGTTGTGTCGTATTTTGGGTCGTCACGGCATAAATATTAATATCGTGGGTACGCTAATAAGTTATATAAAATTATAACGACGGGGTTAAAAATTATCATCTTAATATAAAATTATAGTATAATTCTTAAAATAATTTTATTTGACATTTTCAATATTTAATTTGATAATTTGCATTTTTAACCCTAAACTTTACTATATTGGCATAATTAAACCCTAATCTATAATATTGATCATATTAAGCATTTAAACCTATTTAATTGTCAATTGTAATCCTAAATGAGGAAAATTGCTAATTCAGAAAACCTGCTAAAAATAGAAAGTTACTTAAAATGGTTAAGTTACTTAAAGTGGAAACTTGCTATAAATAAAAAGTTACTAAATCTGGAAAGTTACCTAAAATGAAAAGATAACCAAAAAGGAAGTAATCATATTTGAATTGAACTATTAAGTAATACTCGGCTTTTAATTCGTTTAGGTTCTGTGAAGAAGGAGTGGTTCCTATTTCTGTTGGACCTTTTCTTGTGTCTGCTTTGTCTTCTGGTTAAGGTACAGATATTCTGACCTTTTCAGTAAAGGTTTCTCATGACTCTCCTTTTCTTTTGATCTGACATTCTGTTTAGGGTTCCCGATGCCATTGCTATGAAACCCCATTTTATTTTCTGAACCTTTTCTGTGATGAACCTTTGTTATCTGAACCTTCTGATTTGGACTTTCTGATTTGACTTCTGATTTGGACCTTATGATATGAACCTCTGATATGTATTTCTGATCTGACCATTATGATGACCTATAATCTGTGTCATTTATGACATTCTGTTTGACCTATTCTAGTTTGACACCCGAGCCAAAGTTTGTTTCACTAGGCATGGGGGTTCCATGTCCGTGTCAGTGATGCACCTCTGACATGACTCTAGGGCAGTGGAGTGATGTTCTGCCACGTCCCCTTATCTGTTATCTGTTATGAGCTCAATTATCTGTTTATTATGGCCAATATGATTTCTGTGGGGGCGTATGGATGCATCCTAGATCTGTTTCTGTTATCTGTTATCTGTATCTGGTGAATGTGGCTGTGTGTGCAATACACGTCCTTCACAACCCATTGAGGTCACCCCTCTGTTTACATCTGATATTCTGAGGCCTCCCCTCATTATGACTATGACTATGATTATGATTATGATGAAGGCATTATTATGAAGGCATTATTATATCTGTTTCTGGGCTCGTGGTCGATGACTAACCTTTACCTTACCTCTTACTACTATTTCATACTTACCTTTGATTTCATTCTGTTATTTCCTTTATACCTTATTCAGTATTCATTCTGTTTCATTATTACTTCGTTGTTATATCTGTTCACTGGGCTTTTTAAGCTCAGCCGCGTTTTCTTTCTTACGCGGCAGGTTTTAGTGGGAAGCTGGGATATGAGTGAAGAGTGCATAAGATATTAGTGGACTTCACCTTGATAGCTATATTCTGGATTAGAGATGACTAGAAGAGATTTATATTTCAGACTTAGCATTTCATTGTTATTCTCTTTTGTAACCTTGTATTTCAGATTATTTTCCTTTGTAACCTTTGGAATTCTTTTGTATTACTTATGTTGTATGTCTGTATATGCTTTGATATGTCACCGTAATGTAGCACTTCTATCCTTGTCGGGTTGGGGTGTTACAATTATGGTATCAGAGCCCAGGCTGACGACTTGTAATACATAAACCTGAACCTGTGAGTTTTGGACCATTCAGTTTCCACTGTAGGCGCTCACAAAACGACTCTGATAATTTACTTTAAGAATTCCCTTTAACAACCTAAGTTATTACCGGTGAGGAATGGGTAGACTAGGGCGTCTTAGTAGTAACACTGCTTCCGCATCACTCTGATTCGTGCCTTTCTTTTGGTTGATCCTGTTAAGATCACTTTCTAGAGATTTGAAAACTTTCGTTTTGCACCACCTAAAGATTTGTAACCCCGTGAGTGTTGAAGATATTGAGAATTATGTAGAAATGTCTGACACTATTTGATACTTATCTTCTAATTCCGCTCTTGACCTCTGATTCATCTGTTAACCATTTTTGATGCCTCTTCGGGCATTTTGAGAATCTCTATGACGATGATGTATTTGGTACATTCTGTGAATTTTCTCTTGCTTTGATAAGCATCTGCAAGTCTTCTGATGTTATTTGATTTTGCCTTATCACTTCTGTTCTGATGATGAGTCTTGTGGTATTTAACCACGAGTATAAGAATGTTTTCCTCAATTTTGAACGATAAGCTTTGCTATGTTGATCTGTATTTCTTTGGAATGTTAACTTCGATTTTATTCTGATATGGAATTGGTTGTTTGAGCATTCAAGATGCTGACGACTGTCCTTCTATGTCTCACATTTGGCGTTCTGAACAATTTTGAACTCTCTACCATAAATTCCGATTGTTAAATATTTTCTATCACTATTGTTTTGGGGACTCGTACGTTACTTCTGCGGTCATGAAGTTTCTGAGCATCTATTTTGTACACCAAGGGATAAATCTCACCTTGAGAGCTATTTTGCAATCCGAGCGTTCTCGATGTGATCCTGTTTGAACCACCAAGTTTTCCACCGGAGTGTGAAGTTGGGAATGACATTGATACCGTATACCATTCAAATTCACTTTTTGATCCTCATATTCCATTTTTGCCTGACAAACATTCTGATATTTTACCGACCATTCTGAAGGTTATTCAAACATGATGTGTTAGACACATTCTGTGAATTCATTTCTTATGCTGGGCATATAATGTATCACCTGATACTATTTGACTTTGCATAATCCTTTACTCTGATAATTGTTAATTACAGAAATAGGAAAATTTTGTTTTCCTCCCTCTGAATGATGAACTCTGTTTGCCAATCAGTTTCCTTTGGAAGGATATGATGTTAATATTATCTTGTTATGGATTCGTTAACTGATACTGACGACTGATATTCTATACATCTCACTTCTGACGATCATTTGATGTTGTAGTACCATTGATTTATAATCCACCTATCACTTTTGTTTAAAACAAACGAGATTCCAATACCTTGAACTGTTCTCTCATCTATTTCAACATTTTGATGTATCATGTACTGGACTCTGAGGTACATAAACCATCCGTCTGGTTTGATGACTGTATTCGTTCTATGAATCCGTTTAATCATGATATATCTGATTTTGAGGTCTTTTGATTTCGAGTTGGCTTGTGACCTTTAGTAACTTGTTTCATTCTACTCCTGTTATGATGTTTCTGAAACACATGAATCTGTTAAGATTGATGCTGCTATGAAAGTACAAAACTCTGACCTTTTCTGATTTTCAAGTTTCTTCTAGCACCTAATAGTGTCCATTCTTGAAAAGCTCTAGCACTGGAAGTATTTTGTAGTACAAAAGTTTTCAATGTTCTCTGATAAACCTTTTGGTATTCCCTCCTGCTTGAAAATAGAATCTGAACTGATCTCAGTCGAAGAAGCCATGGAAGTTGAGAGATTGAATGAGCTGACGTAATATGATGTTAATCACCCTGGTATTTTATTCTGGGATGATCCGGTTGATTTATGAAGAAGAGAAAGAGAAATATATGGTGGTGTATCGACTATCGTGAACCTAACTAAATCACTATCCGAAATCATTAATCCCTTCCGCGTATTAATAATTGATTTGGTCTACCTTTGAAACTCAGTATCTGATTTCGTTTGATGGACTGAAGAAGCAACCACAGGAACTTCTAAGAAATGGGTTAATTAATCAAGGATAACCTCTGTAAAGTATTGCAGTTGTTATGAAGAAGGAAGGTAATGAGAAGTGATTCTGCAGCTACCTTTGTACCCATTATTGCGAACTCTGATGATGCCAATTGTATTGGCAAAATTGTCAACTACTCTTATGCATCAAATGGAATTTATGTTTCTCGAATGTTTAGACAAATGGTCATTGTATGACTCATTAGTACGTTTAGAAACAAGGAAGAACATGAGAACCAATTGCGCAAATTGTTAGAAATTTGACAATCAGTTGTATATTCCAGAAGTCTGATGTATGTTGAGGCAACGGTGTCCTCAATTGAGAATATCACTATAAACTCCGACAACAGAATTGAGAAGCTGAAATCTTCTGAACCATGCAGGAAATTTGGAAGGTTCTTACAAATTGCGTTACTGTTAATAAATTTCGTGAACAGAAGGGAACAGCTCAGTTTGATTTAGAATGGATTCTGGGAAAAGATGAAATAGGGATATGCTTCCGCACTCGCAAGTGGTACCTTACTTGGGACGCTTCTAAGAGAGACTCGGTCATGAACGTACACATCGCAGGAAGATGACTGTTCATGTGTCAAGGCAACTAAAAACGTATGAGGAGATTGTTCACTGCATGCTCTAGATTTGACAACAGAAGTGGTTACCCCGAAGAGTGGAAGACGATCCCTACAGAGCAGAAGTGCTAGTGAGCAGAGGACAAAATCTAGTCAAGATGGCGAACCTGGAGTTGATGAAGACGTGCAGTCTCACTCCCCTATTCATCTTGGTTGTACTAAGATGAATTGAGAGTGGAAGCAGACTGGATGATGAAGGGATTCAAGATCGTCCTAGAAGTTCACATTACTCCATCACATTCCAAAGGGGGAACTGCAGAAGGATTGATGGACCAAACTCAAGTTCATGATTTTGAACACTCCCAGGCTGATGGATAAATGAAGGTAGATGGACCGGACTTGAAGAGATTGAGATCATATATTTGAATGGACAGATTATTGAAGCGAACCTCTATGTTTGGATGAACTGATTCAGTGAAGGAAGAAGTCGACGATGAATTTTCACTCCCGTAGACCCACTTAAGTCTCGTGATCTGGTAATAAAACCCTTTAAATATTTAAATTCTCTAGAAACATCTCAGTTCCGTGTTCATTCTGCGTTTTCTTGATAGTGGTCTCGTTTTGAGAATTTTGGCGAATTGTGAAGACCTATGTTCTTGAACGTAGTACGTTACTTCTATTAGAAATTCTGGAATTTCCATTACTCTTTTGAGCAGTCTGTGTTCCTCTAAGCTATGATATCTGATTATGTTAATCTCTGGACTGTAGAAGTACTAGTGGACTAAGAATAGGTTGTTTGTTCACGACTCGAGATAAAGTATGATCATCATGAGGGCATAATTATGTGGTGCTCGTATTATGACGTCTGATCAACGTGATAATACTTACACCATATAATGTGCATTCATTGTGATCATAGGATATCCGAGGAGTGCCTTTGAAACCTTAGAAGTTCTGGTATCTTATCTGAATTATCCGCGATAAGTGAG
>LBNU01033484.1:88460-100578 GCA_014162995.1 Artemisia annua
CTAGCATGTTAAACAAAAGACAAGAACAAGATAGAATCAAACAACACATAGACATATTGAATGATTAATTGATTACTTATCTTCAATGTAACATGGAAGATCCAAGGGTATAAAACCCTTAAAAAAGCTGCAAAAATTTTCTAGGGTTTCTCTATAAAAAGTTCCACACGAATAACTATAAATTATGCGAATATATATAGAAAAACAGATCTGACGGCGTCACGTTATGGTCTTGACGCCGTCACCTCGCCGTGGTTAGGGTTTCTTGATGACCTTCTTGACACTGTCCCTCTTTAATTCGTTCTGGCTTATCAAGACTTGACGCCGTCTGGGTTCTGTTCCAGCAGAAATTTGACACTTTGTCGAATTCTTCACTTTTATGCTCCGAAAACGTCCAAAATGCTTCCTTTTCCAAAATTTCTCTCCAAAGTACCTAAAATGACAAAAGGAACGATTTAGGGCGATATTTGATCAAATAAATATGATTTAGGGCTTAAATGACCCCCGAAAAGCGGTACACTTTTCACCTCATCAAATACCCTTACACTTAAGATTTGCTTGTCCTCAAGCAAATGCGCTTTTATTCTAATCAAAATACAAGTTAGGGGTCATTTAACACTAATATAAAAGTAATTACAACAAATAATCGTTCCACTTTAATCATAATAAGCACGGAGATTACACACTAGCACCTCACAAGTAGTGTTTAGATACTCACATCTCTCAGGTGTCATAGAATTATATCTCATAAATGAAACTGGGCAATATCTCTCACTACCTTTCATAGTAAATAGATTACCATAGGCTTGGGAAAGGATCGAAAACCTTCTCCACTAGGCGTAAATACCTAAGATAAACTATCAAAGAGGACTTTACAAAAGGGTTGTAATGAGGTGTAGGGATATGATAAACACGGTTTTGTTGGATAAGGAAGATTTTACTGGTGGCGAGTTAAAGATCTTGATTAATTACATGTACAATATGGCGTTGCTAAGCCAAGAGTAGACTCGACTAACGCTAATCAAAAACTAATAAAACATAAAAGGAAACGGGATGGTAGTCCGTATGTTTTTTTCTACTTTTCTTTTTCTCATTTTTTTTTTTTTTTTTTTCTTGATTTTCCGATTTTTTTTTATGCATACATTCTTGCCCTACCATCCAAAATAATACATCATAGGGGCCTCGGTTCTCCCCTTACACTTGAACTTTTACATACTTTACAAATAACTATTCTAATGACTCGAATTAAGATAATCGAAACACTTGGAGTACTTTTAAAATATTTAGCACATATGGGGGTAATAATGTTGTTCTTCCCCATTACTCCATTACACTAGTACTTTACCCATGAGTCCCAATCGTCCCAAAACAATATGTACAAGGATATGACTCGACTTAGCAACCATGTAATCAATTAGATAATTAACTAAGGGTTTAAACAAATGTTGTCACAATAATGCACTAAAGGTGAGTGCATACAAGGTAGGCTAAGGCGATTTGGGTGTACATTTAAGTGGGATGTAACAAATTCTTCCTTTAAGTAAGATGCTTAAAGTTAGAAACAAAAAGATGGGCTCGGAGGGGTGCTAGGGGTATCGTGTACTAAAAATGAGTACAACGCTAAGGGTGTGGGAGAATTACTTGACCAATGAAGTCAATGTAATTATAACAAAAACACAGGTGTAAAACAAGGGTTAATCCTAATGCCTCTTATCATGTAGTAAATCTAACTACACGAATGTAGTCTCACTTGGGGATTCGGGATGGTCCTAACACAAGTTCTAGAATCTAAGTGCTACTGGTACACACATCATAGCATTAAAGATGAATGCTTTTCCTACCAATTCTAGGGGCGAACCTCACATATTTGGGGTGGAAAAATTTTTAGTGGTACGGTTTTTGTGCTAGTCATATAACTCCTATCCATGAGACGCTCATTAAGACCAAAGTTTCACTCCTAAATGTTGTAAAAAAATTTAAATTTGGCACTAAAATTACCCTAACAGGTATTTATCTCAGTTTTATTACACATCTACCATTAAACAAACAAAAATCAAGCGTAATTGCATTTTCTAAGGTATCGTAATTTACCCCCTTACACTTAAGATGAACATTGTCCCCAATGTTCAAATAATAAGATGTAAAAGTAAATAAGTAAAAGAATGAAATCGAATACTCCCCTGATTCGCTCGGTAGATAAAGGGGTAACATGGTTAGATCTTCTTCCAAGAAAAATGAACACTCAAAACTTCCCTTCCGAAATATAAATCATCTTCTTGTCCAAAGTAACCTGTTAAACCTGAGAAAACAAACACGAAAACCTGCACAACATCGGCGGGATAAATCTGTATAGAGATATAATGCTTGTGGAATGAATATTTTGCAGATTCCTGGAGTTTATAAGTTATAGATTTTATAAAGCATTTTATGATTCCGGAAGAAAAACAAAACTTTCAAAAATTCCAGAAAACAGTGCCTAACGCCGTCAGACTGGAGCCTGACGCCGTCTGAAGTGATCTGACAGATTTTCATGTTAAGTTTCCGAAAAATTTCTGGAAAAACTCAATTCTTAGTTCCTGGAAATCCTGCAAAACATCGTTATGACTCGATACAAGCATTTGACTCAAACAATTACTAATATGTATGTCAATTTAATATTGTTATGATTCATGTTCATTTGTTCTTATAAACCGATTTAGATTTCCCTTACACTTATCTTTTGCAAAATATCTTTATATGTAGTTAAGACGAAGTTAAAAACAAAATAAAGCATTTTTACAATTTAATTTGAAGCATGAATCAATAATGATAAAAATTAAAACATACATACGGAAACAAATAAAATCAAACAAACAACTAAATAAACACACAAAGCAAATAAAACTTGGGTTGCCTCCCAAGAAGCGCTTTTCTTTATTAACGAGTCTTGTAGCTAGACTCAAGGTCACGGGCTCTATTATGTGACTCCTTCATTAGTCACATCCTCTAGGTCAACCTCGGTCTTAGTCTTATATTCCGGACCTAGTTGCAAGCATTCTTTGTAGAACCCAAATATCCTACTCATGACATAGTCTACTCCTCTACTTCTATCCTTGTCATTCCTATAGTAGACCGCTTGCTTGTGCTCCTTCTCGATGTTTGACAAGAGTCGGTATTGCTCTATCTTATAAGGCATTTGGTAAGCTATATCATCGGTCTCGTCCCTGAATCTAACTATCCCTAGAGATGGGTCATAATTCATTTTAGAGGCCTCAACAAACGGCTTTCCAAAAACTACTTGAGTTAAGCATGTGTCAACTACCGGACGAATATCCTCAACGATCACGAAGTCGGTGACGTAGGTGAAATTCCCTATATAGACATGTAGTCCCCTAACTCTACCTACAAAATTGCTTATCCACCCCGTGCTAGGAAATGTTCTAAGTCCCAGTTGCTTTTTCATTATTAGATTGTAGTGGGCTCTAGTCATGACGTTTATTGGGGACTTAAGATCTATGTAAGCCTTCCAAACATGCAAGTGACCTATATTGCATGGTATGTTGATGTTGGAAGGGTCACCGGTTTTGATGATTGGGTTACCTAAGGAGTATGGTGTTTCGGGGTCATTGAATAAATTCTTATGGTACGCCCGTTCTTCCTTAGTGGGTAACCTATTGAAGTAGTCCTCTTTATTATCTACTTCTTCTACTTCACTTATTTTGACTTCCTTATCAACCTCAACTTCCTTAACCTCATTCTCATTTGTCTTAACTTCCTCCTTATGTTCACTATCTATTTCATTCTTAGGGATTGGCTTAATAGTGACAACATTAACGAAGTAGACTTGTTTGGATGAAGAAGGGTCCTTGACTTGGGGTCCGCTATTTTTGTTCCTAGTGTCCTTATGTGGAGGTGATAGCACTTGGTTGTTGAGGGCCTTCAATAAGTTGTCAATCTTATTGGTCATCTCTAGTTGTTGTTGATTAAATTCGGATGTGAATTTAGCTATACGAGCTTCTTGAGATGCTATAAAATTGGACATCAATCCTTCAAATTTATTGGTACTACCATAGTTATTGGAAGGATTGTTGTTGAAGGTACGGTTCGAATTTGAACCGTTGGGTTGAAAACGATTAGGTGGGTTAGAAGAATTGTTTTGGGGTGCGTTTTGGTTTAGCTTCCACCTAAGGTTTGGGTGATTTTTCCAAGATGGGTTGTAGGAATCACCGTAAGGGTTTGGCTCGGGTTTGAAAGTGTACCACTTGTCTCCCGCTCTGTCAGTACGCGAGGATGCGTAGTCCGCAAAAGCTTGTTCGGGGAGTTCCATGCAATCACGAGTGTCGTGGGGACCACTACATAATTCGCACGAAGAAGTGATTTTGTTCACTTGGCTTGATGGTTTAGGAGCCTCGTAGGATTTCATAAGAAACTTGACTTGGTCCTCAAGTTCCATGATCCTACGGTCGGAAGTGCTTGAATTGTTCGCAGGCAAAGATATTTCCTTGACCATTTTATTTAAATCACGGGAATCATTCCAACTTTCGTTGTCATAAAGAGCAAGATCTTCTAGGAGATACATGTTCCGCACTTAGATCACGTAGCTTGCCACCGGCCGCTTGGTCAATGGTTTGCCTCGTGTGGAGATTGATGTGGTCATAGAAGATTTGGACTTGGAGCCAAAGGTCTATGCCATGATGAGGGACTTTTTGGAGTAAGTCCTTGAATCGAGTCCATGCCTCGTAGAGGGTTTCGCCTTGGCGTTGTTGGAACGCCAAGATATCATTCCTTAGCTTGGTAGTTCTTCCCGGTGGGAAAAATTGATCTAAGAAGCGAGTTGTGAGATCATCCCAAGAGGTGATGGATCCTGCGGGTAGACGCTCTAGCCACTGACTAGCATGGTCTCGCAGAGAGAATTGAAAGAGACGCAATCGGGTTGTCTCTCGAGTGGCAACATCAAGGTCTATGGAATTTATGATTTTGAGGAAATCCTTGAGATGTTGATTTGGATCTTCGGAACGAAGTCCATGGAATGCGCATCCGCTTTGCGCCAACCGGATGGTGTCGGATCGCAAGGGAGTGACATTGGCTCCTTGAGTGAGCTCAATGGTGTTTCGATAGCCTTGGTGGCTAGGACGGGAATACTCTCCTAAGGTACGGGCTCTAGGAGGGTTGTTTTGTTGTTGTGGTGGGTTGTTGGGATCGAGGATATTACCACCTTCTATGATGTCGGATGGTAATGGTTACGAACAAAAACACGAAGAAAATAGATAGACTAAAGAAGATCCTAGAAAAATAAAATAAAAATCTCACTAGAAAGGAATCTAGTGAGTAGACCTAATAAAATAAAAACTCAACCTAAACAATAACTATTCCCCGGCAGCGGCGCCAAAAACTTGATGCATGGTTTTGCAACCTTACAACAGGTTTTACCTCTCGAGGGATCTCAAGAGGCTTACAACCCCACCAGGCAGTGTACCTGACNCACCTTCTATGATGTCGGATGGTAATGGTTACGAACAAAAACACGAAGAAAATAGATAGACTAAAGAAGATCCTAGAAAAATAAAATAAAAATCTCACTAGAAAGGAATCTAGTGAGTAGACCTAATAAAATAAAAACTCAACCTAAACAATAACTATTCCCCGGCAGCGGCGCCAAAAACTTGATGCATGGTTTTGCAACCTTACAACAGGTTTTACCTCTCGAGGGATCTCAAGAGGCTTACAACCCCACCAGGCAGTGTACCTGACAGATGTAGTATAGTGTAGTGGTAAGTATGGGGGATTGATCGTTCTCCACAGGGAATAGTGTTCGTTAGGTATGAAAAGCTACTCTAATTAGGTCTAAGGGTGAGGGAAGATTATTTTTGTATTTTTTATATTTTATGAAAGCAAGTAAAATCTCGGGTTTGAAGGAGTGGGCGAAATTAGTTGCTAGCCAACTAACCCAAAAACTACTATTGCAAATAAAATAAAATAACAAGAAAATAAAAGGTTGTGAAACTTATATGGAAACAAGTGTGTTTACTTAGATTTCCTTACTCCCTAACTATCTTTTACCGGTTGGTTAATGTGTATTAATTGCGTGGATGACGGGTGTATTCCTTAATACCATTCGTGGGGTGGCGTACGTACTTCCCCAACTCTATAAGCTCCTACTTTACTCCTATGTCGAGCCGGCTAAGAAGCTCCTAACATGGGATCATTAGAATTCGCTCATGCATTAAATACAACCATAATAACCTAGTACGCATTGGTTCATGTTTCTTAAGACGTTCAAGCAAGTTACCGTATAGGAGGTTAGCCAGTTTTCTTAAGCCTAACATCGATAAACAATCATCCAATACATTTAATAACACCCCAACAACCAATAATCAATAGTTAGGTTTCATTAGATCTAAGCAAACACAAGATAAATCTAGCCTAGCATGTTAATTGAAAGACAAGCATAAGATATAATTAACCAACACATAGACATATTGATTAATTTGAAGGGGGACTTATCTTTAATTGAACATGGAAGAATCAAGGGTGAAAAACCCTTGAAAAAGCTGATAAAATCGTCTAGGGTTTGTTCCCAAAAAGTTGCACACTAATGAATGAAAAATAGAAAAGTATATATAGAAAATACATTCTGACGGCGTCAGGTTATAGGCTCTGACGCCGTCAGCTCGCTGCCANACACGAATGACTAAAAATTATGTGAATATATATAGAAAAATAGATCTGACGGCGTCACGTTATGGTCTTGATGCCGTCACCTCGCCGTGGTTAGGGTTTCTTGATGGCCTTCTTGACGCCGTCCCTCTTTAATCCGTTCTGGCTTATCAAGACTTGACGCCGTCAGGTAGGGTCTTGACGCCGTCTGGGTACTGTTCCAGCAGAAATTTGACACTTTGTCGAATTCTTCACTTTTATGCTCCAAAAACGTCCAAAATGCTTCCTTTTCCAAAATTTCTCTCCAAAGTACCTAAAATGACAAAAGGAACGATTTAGGGCGATATTTGATCAAATAAATAAGATTTAGGGCTTAAATGACCCCCGAAAAGCGGTACACTTTTTGCCTCATCATGGATTTATCTCTGACATCATTTAGCTGCCTATTGAATACCTCACATATGTTGTTTCAGAGTAGTCCACATAGGGCTTTGCCTGTTAAACAAATCACACATTATGTATTTGATGCGTGGGTTTTGCAACCTTCGCAGTAGGTTTTACCTCTCAAGGGATCTTGAGAAGCTTACAACCCCCACCAGGCAGTCTACCTGACCGATGTAGTATAGTGAAGTGGCAAGTACCGGGGGATTGATCGTTCTCTCGGGGAATAGTGTCGTTAGGATTGGAAACTACTCTAATTTAGGTCTAAGGGTTGAGGGATGATTCATTTTGTATTTTTATATTTTATGAAAGCAAGTAAAATCTCGGGTATTTGGAAGAGTGGGCGGAATTAATTGCTAGTCAACTAACCCAAATAACTACTAATGCAAATAAAATAAAATAACAAGAAATAAATTGGTTGTGAAACTTATGAGTTAGGGGTCATTTAACACTAATATAAAAGTAATAGTCATTCCACCCTAGTCATAACAAGCACGGAAATCATGTACTAGCACCTCACAAATAGTATTTGGATACTCTCATCTCTCGGGTGTTATAAACCTATATAACTAAATGGAAATGGAAAAATATCACTCACTACCTGTCATAGCAAATAGATTACCATAGGCTTGGGAAAGGATCGAAAACCTCCTCCACTAGGCATAAGCACCTAAGATAAACTATCAAAGAGGGCTTTTCAAGGGTTGTAATGTTAGGTGTAGGGATATGATAAACACGGTTTGTTGGAATAAAGGGTATTTTTAGTGGTGGCGAGTTAATTATCTTGATCAAATACATGCACAAGGTGGCGTTGCTAAGCAAAGACTCGACTCGACTTAAGCTAATAAGAACATAACATAAATATATTCATACACTCTTGCCCTACCATCCAGAATAATATATCATAGGGGCCTCGGTTCTCCCCTTACACTTGAACTTTTACATACTTTACAAGTAACTATTCTAATGACTCGAATTAAGATAATTGAAAAACTTGGAGTACTTTAAAATATTAACGCATACATGGGAGTAGTAACTGATTTCTTCCCTATTACTCCATTACAATAGTACTTTTCCCATGAGTCCCAATCGTCCCAAAACAATAAGTACAAGGATATGACTCGACTTAGCAATCATGTAATCAATTAGACAATTAACTAAGGGTTTAAACATGTAACAATAATGCACTAAAGATGAGTGCATACAAGGTAGGCTAAGGCGATTTGGGTGTACATTTGGGGGTGGATTGTAAACAAATTCTTCCTTTAAGTAAAATGCTTAAAGTTAGAAACGAAAAGATAGGCTCGGAGGGGTGTACTAGGGGTATCGTGTACTAAAAATGAGTACAACGCTAAAGTGTGGGAGAATTACTTGACCAATGAAGCCAATGTAATTATATTACGGGTGTAAAATATGAGTTATCCTAATGCCTCTTATCATGTAGTAAATCTAACTACACGAATGTAGTTTCACTTGTGGATTTGGGGATGGTCACTAACGCAAGTTCTAGAATCTAATTACTACCGGTACACACACAAGCACCAACAATGAATGCTTTTCCTAACAATTATAGGGGCGAACCTCATATATTTGTGGAAAAGTTTTTGAGTGGTACGGTTTTTGTGCTAGTAATACAACTCCTATCTATGAGACGCTTATTATGCCTAAAGTTTCACTCCTATATGTTGTAAAAAAATTTAAATTTGGTGCTAAAATTCCCCTAACAAATATTCTTCTCAGTATTACACATCTACCATTAAACAAAACAGAAATCAAGCGTAATAGCATTTTCTAAGGTGTCTTAATTTACCCCCCTTACACTTAAACCGAACATTGTCCCCAATGTTCACATAAAAGATGCAAAAGTAAAGAAAATGAAAGAATAAAACAAATACGCCCCTGATTCGTTTGATGTGGATCGTGTAGTAACATGGTTAGATCTTCTTCCAAGATGATGTAAAAGCTTCAAGATCAAAGCGACGCCAAAAACTTGATGTCATGAACTTGATTCCATGTTCATCTTCTTGTCCAATGATGCGTGGTTTTGTAACCTTACAACAGGTTTTACCTCTCGAGGGATCTCAAGAGGCTTACAACCCCACCAGGCAGTGTACCTGACCGATGTAGTATAGGATAGTGGTAAGTACGGGGGATTGATCGTTCTCTCACAGGGAATAGTGTTCGTTAGGATAGAAAAGCTACTCTAATAGGTCTAAGGGTGGAAGGAAGATTCTTTTTGTATTTTTATATTTTTTTGAAAGCAAGTAAAATCTCGGTTTTTAGAGGAAGGGCGGAATTAGTTGCTAGTCAACTAACCCAAGTTTACTACTTATGCAAATTAAAATAAAATAAATATCTAAACTATTGTGGTTGTGAAAACAATATGGAGAAAATTGTGTTTACTTAGATTTCATTACTCCCTAACTATCTTTTACCGGTTAATTGATATGTGTGTTACTTGTGTGGATGAAGGGTGTATTCCTAATAACTCATGGAGTGGCATACATATCTCTCCAATTCTATGAGCTCTTATCTCGCCCTATGCCATGCACGGCACAACCATAGGGGTTGTAAACAGTGGCTCATGCGTTAAATACTACCTTAATAGCCTAGTATGCCTTGGCTACATGTTTCCCAAGACGTTCAAGCACGTTACCATAAAGGAGGTTGGCCAGTTTTCTTGAGCCTAACATTGATGGAACAATCATCCCAACAAACAACAACACACACCAATCAACCAATAATTAATAGTTAGGTTTCATTAGATCTAAGCAAACACAAGAAGAATTTAGCTACACATTTTAATTAAAAGACAGGCAAAAGATATAATCAACCAACACATAGACATATTGATTGAATTGAAGTGAAGACTTATCTTTAATTAAACATGAGGGTTCCAAGGGTTGGAAACCCTAAAAAGTACAGGAAATTCGACTTTAGGGTTTGCCCTAAAAGTTCTCCACAAAGTTCCACCCTAATGAATGAAAATTAGAAAACTATATATAGATTTTACACTCTGACGGCGTCAGGTTATAATGGCTGACGTCGTCAGCTCGCCGCCAATAAGTTTCTCGGATGGCCTAGATCCACTTCTGACGCAGTCACCTTATAAACTCCTCTGGGCCGTCACTCTTTAACTTTACTCCTGACGGCCTACAATTCCTAACACCTGACGGCGTCAGGTGTTAATTCCTCTGGCCCGTCATTTGAAAATTGGATTTCACTCTTTTGTCAAGACTTTCTGACGGCGTCACCTTGTGACTTCTGACGCCGACAGGTTATAAATCACCATCTTTTAAGACTTTGTCTTTTTCTTCACTTTTATGCTCCAAAAACGTCCGAATATGCATGTTTTCCAGAATTTTCTCAAAAGTACCTAAAATGACAAAAGGAACGATTTAGGGCAATATTTGATCACATTTATACGAATTAGGGCTTAAATAACCCCCTAAAAGCGTAACACTTTTCGTCTCATCAAATACCCTTATACTTGGGATTTGCTTGTCCTCAAGCAAATGAGCTTTTATTCCAATCAAAATATGAGTTAGGGGTCATTTAACAAGAATAAAAAAGTAATTACAACAAATAGTCATTCGACCCTAATCATAATAAGCACGGAAATCATACACTAGCACCTCACAAATAGTGTTTGGATTCTCACATCTCTCAAATGTCATAAAGTATATATCTCATAAATGGAAACGGAAAATAACACTCACTACCTACATAGCAAATAGATTACCATAGGCTTGGGAGAGGATCAATTACTCCTCCACTAGGCGTAAGCACCTAAGATAAACTATCAAAGAGGGCTTCATAAAGGGTTGTAACGTAAGGTGTAGGGATATGATAACACGATTTGGTTGTAATAAAGGGTATTTAGTGGTGGCAAGTTAATTATATGATCAAATACATGCACTCTACATCGTTGCTTAAGTCAAGACTCGACTCAATCTTAGTCTAAAAATGAAACAACAAAAACTAAAAAGGAACATAAAAGGAAAAGGGATGGTAGTCGGTATGTTTTTCTTCTTTCTTTTTCATATTTTTTTGTATTTTTTTTGATTTTTCGATTTTTTTTTTCTTTTTTTTTTCTTTTCTTTTTTTTTCATACACTCTTGCCCTACCATCCAAAATAATACATCATAGGGGATAATACATCATAGGGGAGTTGCATTCCCCTTACACTTGAATCTTTACATAACTTTACAATCACTATTCTAATGACTCGAATTAAGATAATCGAAAAACTTGGAGTACTTTTTTAAAATGTTTAGCACGTATGGGGGTAATAATGTTGCTCTTCCCCATTACTTCATTACACTAGTACTTTTACCCATGAGTCCCAATCGTCCCAAGACAATATGTACAAGGATATGACTTAACTTAGCAACCATGTAATTGACCGGATAATTAACTAAGGGTTTAACACAAATGTTGCCACAATAATGCACTAAAGGTGAGTGCATACAAGGTATGCTAAGGCGATTTGATTTGGGTGTACAATTAGTGGGTGTAACGAAATTTCCCTCAACTTTGAAGCATCTTACTCAAAGTGAGAATTGTTACAACCCCAATAAATTGTACACCACAAATGCCTTAGCTACCAATTGTATTGCCCTCCCCCTTTAGGCATTATTGTGACACATTTGTGTGTTAAACCTTAGTTTAATTATCGGTCCAATTACATGGTTGCTAAGTTAAGTCATATCCTTGACATATTGTTTTGGGACGATTGAGACTCAAAATGGGTAAGTACTAGTGTAATGGAGTAATGGGGGGGAAGAAGCAAACATTATTACCCCATACGTGCTAAACATTAAAAAAGTACTCCCAAGTTTTTCGATTATCTTTTGAGTCATTAGAATAGTGATGTAAGTTATGGTAAAGGACTCAAAGTGGTTAAGGGAATGCAACTCCCCTATGATGTTATTAAATTTTGGATGGTATGGCAAGAGTGTATGAAAAATAAATAGAAAAATCAAGAAAAATACAAAAAAATATGAAAAAGAAAGAAGAAAAACATACGGACTACCATCCC
>LBNU01033485.1:5143-24640 GCA_014162995.1 Artemisia annua
GACAACAAGACGTGGAGAAATACAAGTAAACCTTTTAGGAAAAAGATTCCCTCGTAAACTCGTGCAATGTGATATTTTTAAGACCAGGAAGTGATTTCCCGGGTCGTACCCCAACGAGGTGTGAATGGAAAGTTTCGTGAAAGAACGAGATGGAAAATTAATTAACGTAGATAAAAATGAAACAACCTAAATGGGAAATGAACAATGGAATACTAAGGAAAACTTAAAAACTACCTACAAGACTACGGGAAACATGATTAGGTATCGGGAATCCTAAAATTACAAGCTAAAATTAAATATGTAAAAAGTTATTTAAAATAAACGCGAGTGTACAAATTAAAACGTGAAATTTAAGCTATGTTTATCCTACGGGCCTAAAAATAATTTTCCTACGATGCTAATGACAAAAGAAATTTTTTAAGAAAAAGAAAAATTAATTATAAGATTAAAATTCTAATTACTACGATTAAAAACTTGTTTACACTAATTAAATTTTTAATAAATACTAAAATTACTCAAATAATTCTAAAACTTTTTAATAAAATACTATATCTAAATACTAATCTATGGAGAATAATAGGAAAGGGAGCACATCACACAATAAGCAGAAAAATAAGCACTCTGAAACTGATTAAGTAAAACAAGCACAACAAACAAGGGGTTAAGTACTAAGTAGTGCAAAATACAACAAGAAAGAAACAACAGAGCAGATGGTTATATGTGAAAGGGGGTGAGAGTGGTGACCAGGGTTCGAATCCCACTATACCCAAGTTTTTGCAAATATTTTTATTTCCAGATTTTCTATTTGCCAAAACATTTAACCAACAAATTAACACAACTTTTGTAAAACAACTTCAACTGAAAAACTTTGGTTAAGCTTATGAAAACTTCAACTCTCAACAGTGAGGCTACATGGCCAAAATGGGTGAAAGTTTAGTAGCAGCTAGGCAATTTTGACCACAAAAGCAAAAAAAACAAAAACAAGCAACTAATAGCAAACATAGTAAAAATAATATTATAACAATAATTAACAACAAGAATCAAGCAGGAACAAGAATCAACAAGCTCCTATGCATGCTGATGCCTAGCAGCAGCTAAGGATCCAAAATGGGCAAGTACAAGCTTCCTAAAGGCTTCTAAAAGCTACACCTAAGGGGGATTAAGCTAAGGGCTGCTAATAGGATACTAAAATAAGCACTAAAGGAACAGAATATAAGCAAATTAGATGAGCTAAAAGCTCCAAATAAGCAAAAAGAAACTAAGGGCTGCAGAAAAAAAAGGGGAAAAATGACCAGGGGGCTAACTTTGAAGCAATGAACAGCAGGGAGAAAAATTACCAAAAATACAAGAAAAATACCATCAACTAAACAAGCTAGCAAAGACTAACCATGCCAAATTTTACGGCAAACGGGCTTATAACGAAGAAATGAAAAATCAAAAACTTCTGGGCTGCACATTTTCTTTTTTGACAGCAAATGGGTGAAAAATGGGTACAAAAATTGAGTTTTTTGACCCACAAGGCCTAAGTACCAGATGTTGCCTGATTGCAATGCACTATGTTGAACTAAATTGAAGCAAAATTAACAAGCAAACAAGGCCTAATCTAATTTCTTCCTAACTGATTTTTGAAAACAGTTATAAATAAGAAAAATTTGGAAAACTTGAAAATACCTAAGAGACTTGTTAAGAGTGCTTAAAACAACGACTAAACTGCTAAGCATGATGAATTAAAGCTATCTCAATCTAATTTGTAAACTAAAAATGGCCAAAGGCTAAAAGTTAAGCTAACTGCCAAACACCCCTTAAGACAAACTAATGAGATTTTGGAAGAACAAGCAAGCTCAAAGATACAATTTTGAAAAGGGATGATGTAATAAGCTGAGCAAAAACTAAATAAGCATAGTTCAACTGTAACTAAGCATCAAATCTAATAAGCAACATAAAAAATAAATTGGAGCAGTCAAAGAAAAGAAACATGGAAAATTTTTTTTTTGATTGACTGAAAAAAGAGTTACAATAGCTTGAATGACTTAAATAAAAAGCTTAAACTAAATTATACTAAAGCTACAAACTAAACTACTCCTAATGCCCTCTTGAAGGGTTACAAGCTTTTCTCTTTTATACTAAAAGCTAAAGGTCTTCTTTTGTTTGTCTGCTTCTGGATGTGCTTCTTTTGTGAGAGTAAACATTGGACCAAACTTTTTGTTTCTTTAAGCATTAATCACAGCCATTGGATCAATCTCAGAATCATCACAGCCCTTAATTCCATTTTTATGCCAATAAGAGGTTGTGGATTGGTGACGTGGAGGAGGGGGAAAGGTATTATACACATGGTTTTTTGACTTTGGAGGTATAGTAGGGTGGCTGGTAGGTTTATTGGGGAAAGGAGGAGTGTGTGTGTTAGAGTGCATGGCCTTCTTAGGATAGCTTTTCTACTCATAAGAGGCCATGGTGAATTTTTGGTGTGAGTTGATGGAGCTTTTTGCCGTGATTTTTATGGTTGGTGAATGACCCAAAATTCTGCGTTTCTGAAACTATTTGTGCAAAGTTGGATTATCAGGTGAGTATTACATGTTTTGTGATGGTTAGTATGTGTCTAGGAGATCCATGGTGGGCATATGAATTCTTAGACATTCCATCATATATCGTATTTACATGGTTTATAGCTTTATTTGCTATGGCAATGTGTAAACGTGAACTTTTTTAGTTATATAGATTTGTGATTGTGGTTTTGAAGCTACATAAGTGTTGAGGTGAAGTTCATTGTCCCCACTTTTAACTTTGTTTAAATACTTTGGGGGGAATGGGATGAGATGCTATGTGTTAATTTGCATTTGAGATCTTCTTGCGATTTGATGGTGGTTTAAAGAGCTTGGACTCTATCATTTGATTCGTATAGATGCTAGATGTGATGATAATGCTATGTGGTTTAATTATTGTGTGCAATGATGCTGTTGTGGTCAATTGGAAGGAGTACTCCAATTGGGAGAGGTAGTAGCCTACTCACTATATTCTGTGTGTACTGATCGGGAGGTTTAATTACACCATTATTTGGACGCGGGGGTCACGTTCTGGCCCGGATGTTGTGCATTTTGGATCCAGGTGGGCACGTTCCGTCCCAATGGTTGCGAATATTGTGTGTATGAATTGGATCGGTGGGTACGTTCCGTCCCAATGGTTGCCTTTTGTGTGTGATTGCATGTTATCTCTAGTAATATTTATTATTTGGTCCAGCTATATTATAATCACAGTGAACTGGTGCCTTGATTATAACATGTGTGTCTTAAACCTATGAATCTCACCAACATTATAGTTGACGTTTTAAGCATCATTTTTCAGCGAGAGCATTCTAAGGCCAAAGTTGAGAGCAGCAATTAGGCGAGACTAATAGAATTGGTTTATGATGGTTTTGACTCTAATTGAAATGTTTGTGTACTTTTACGTTTTACATTTAGTACTTTCATATCTATGAAATACCTTGGGATTTGTTTTAGGGTTATTTTATTTTGGTATGTGTACAACGCTTCGTGTTTGTACTTTGATCTTATTTATGTGCATGTAGTTTTCTCTATATAGACACCATGTGTTGATGGATATCCATGAAGTTACACACTCGCGTTTCGCCTTGCGGAGTGTGCGATGGTATCAGGGCCAGGTTACTAGAGAATTAGGTGGTTTAAACCTAGACTATAACCTAAGAGCATCTCTTCTTTNGACAATGAACTCACCTCAAACTTTGTAGCTTCCACAAACACAATCACAAATCTATATAACAAAATAAGTTCACGTTACACATGGCCAAGCAATAAGCTATAACCCATGTAATACGCATATGATGGATGTCTAAGATTCATATGACCCACCATGGGTCTCCTAGACTCCATACTAACCATCACAAAACATTAATACTCACTAAATCCCTTGCACAAATAATTTCAGAAAACGCAGAATTTTGGGGTTCATTCACCCACATAAAATCACGGCAAAACAAGCTCCACAACTCACACCAAAAATTCACCATGGCCTCTTATGAGTAGAAAAGCTATCCTAAGAAGGCCATGCACTCTAAACACACACACTTACCCATAAGAAAATCAAACTTGACAACTATCCAGATTCGGATCTGAACGCACACCAAAAAGTTTCAATCAAAATAAAATACTTGCACAAATTTTTATCGCAAATCCTTCGCTTGGGAGTCTAAGTACATATGAAACTCAACTCCTCCAGAAGGGCTAACCTAGATCTCACTTTTTCATACCCAAATAACTACCAAACTTATGACCTAATTCTGTCCCGGTTTAACAACTTTGACACTTTAACTTGTAAAAATTGTTTGACTGACTTCCGGACATCGTAATCAATCGTGGTCGGACTTTTGGGAAAGCTCTTTCACTGAACTTCAATTTAGGCTAAAAATTCGTGATCTAACTCATTTCCATATATTAAATATCTTCGTATCTTTACAGCACTATGTTTCTGTCCAAACCCTAACTCATTAATCAACATGTTTAATGACCAAATCTCTTCACCAATCATTATACTATTATTAACCAATGATCCTAACATGTTTAACATCATTAATTTACAGAAGTTTACAAACCCTAAATCCATCATAATCAAGGTTATAAATAGCGTGAAGCGCGGCGTAGCGGCATAGCCAAGCCTTAAGCTTTAGCGTGAGGCGTTGCGTCATAGCGTTTTTAAGGCGTAATTCAAAGCGGCAAAAAATATTTATAGAGTTGTCAATATTAGTTAGCTAATACGCTTAATACTCAGTTATGGATTTACTAAGCCCGAATAAATGCTTCTAAATAAGTTCAAGTCCAATAAATCTCTTTAAAAAAGTTTAAAAAAAATAAAAAATCTTAAAAGCTTCAAAAAATGGCGCCACGCCTTGCGCTATAGCGCGCTTTATCACGCCTTATCACGCTTTGTTGCACGCTACGCCTAAAGATGACGCCTTGGTCTGTTTTGTAACGTGGAGGCCACGCCTCACGCTATGGCGCCGCTATAGCGGGCTATTTAGAACCCTGATCATAATTAATATTACATGAATCAAATCAATAATTAAACAATTAAGTGAATACAAGTATTAAAAATTATACCTTGTTCTTGATTTTAGCTTCAAAAACAAAACCCTAAATTTTTCTTCTTCCCTCTTTGCTTGTGTTGACCGAATTCTCCAAAAGAAAGGGTTTAGGGTCGTTCTATATGGTTATAAGGGTAAGGGTTGGGCTTGTTTGGGTTGGACTAGGATTCCTTATGCTAGAAATTGTATTTTGGCTAAAATTGGGTTTCCTTTTTCCTTGTTGTCCCCTAGTCAGCGGATCCCCCTATCCTATATATTATTTTTTTTTATTAAATTAAATTATTACACTCAAAACCTTATACTCTTGATATTTTATAAGTTCCCATAACGAATCCTAACGTCTTACGCGATAAACCTTAGTTTTTGTGACGACTCGGAAAATAATCATTTTCAAAACAAAGTTTCCAAAAATAGATTTCCACACTCTTTATAAACATAACTCATAAAAACGACCTCCTCGTAACTTACTAACGCTCAAAAACTTGAACGCAAATTTGTTACGCAAAACCACGAAACACCAAAACTACACAAGTCATTTCTACACCACAAAGGCGATCAAAATGAACTTATCCCAACACCAACATTACTCAACTCACAACAATAACACCACGCAAAGGGATTTAGTGCCAACACACACTCATATCGCACCTATATCACACATATATCACATCAATCACTTAAAACATGCCAAATAAACGTTAATCGAGTCAAGACTATCAGTTAAACGGACCTGCTAAAATCACGGTTGTTACAACATGCACTGCGGTGACACTTAGAAAGTTATACGTAACTGTGACCATAAACCTTTATCTGGTATAAAAACGATTCTCATGATTGTAACCGATAGTTAACTTCAACAATTTTTTGAAACTTGAGAGCATGACTTGCATTTTATTGCAACTACATATACACTTAATCATATAACAAAGCATCTGAGCATGGATCCATATATGATCACAATCAGATATGATATCTGAAGCCTGTAAGTAAGTCATTAACAGTTGATTTTATAAAGTCAAAACTTAAGCAGAAAAAAGATCATTCAATTAACAACGAATGAAGACCATTACTTAAGTCAAACAAAATGCACAAAAACGAATACTCTCATTAAATATCATACATAATGATGTAATGTCAAATTACAGTAAGCCTCCCTCTCATTATTCCCAAAAATGATGGATCCCAGTGTGTATGAAGTAGGTGAAAGTATGCACCTGACACCCAGGCAAATGCAATAACAGCTTAAGACTTTGACATATGACGGATCAAATCAACCACACGGTTACTGCAATACAAACAAAAACCACCATGTCACAAGACAAAGACCAAGAAATTTTTTCAAACTGGCATCATATATAGTAAATAGTATGAAAGCATACATGTAACCCCACTCATTGTCGTACCACGAGACAACCTTGACAAAGTTGTTGTTCAATGCAATTCCATCTTTAGCATTAAAAACGCTAGACCTGTTTCATCCCAAAAAAAATACCAAGTCAATTATCTCATAGCACACGCATTTCTATCAAAAGTAGATGGGTCAGAAAGGTAGTTTTTAGCACATATCA
Organism: Artemisia annua; assembly: GCA_014162995.1. NCBI lineage: Eukaryota > Viridiplantae > Streptophyta > Magnoliopsida > Asterales > Asteraceae > Artemisia > Artemisia annua. Next base: position 11,804 of record LBNU01033485.1, read on the forward strand.
AAACAGGTAGGGCTGAGTTGGTTTGACCGAAACTGTTTGCCCACTATTTTGAATTTTGCAAATAACTATCGCGACTAATGTCATTTATATGAAAGTTTAATATCGTCCTCTTAATTTAGGAGATTCACAACATTCGAATTCCACTTTCAACTATATTTAACTAGCTTGACCCGTTTCAGCTCTACCAAAGTTTTTAAACTAGGTCCATTTGATCTGTTGAAGAGTTGAAGACCAAGTGGGCTTACCTGCAGTCACCCACAAAGTCTGTAGACACAACATCGTCTTCGGTGAAACCAAGGATTCCCTTCATGCTTCCCTCCGCCTCAGCCCTAAACAGCAAAACACAGCGCAAGAACATGTCAAGTGCATTAAAATCATGAAAATTTATATGATTTACGTAACCACAAATTGGCACTGCAATTTCTCATATTAATCTTGCAAGTATAAGAGAGATATTTCTTGTCCTTACTTGATAGCAGCCTTGAAATCATCATAAGAGGCAGGCTTCTCGAGCCTGGCAGTAAGATCAGCAACCGAGACATCAACAGTAGGCACACGGAAGGCCATCCCTGTAAGCTTCCTGTTAAGTGCAAGCAAAACTTTTCCAACAGCCTTCAAAAACACACAACAAACTTAGTACACCACCCATCGTCAAATTTTATAATATTTATTTCACAAGTTGATTAATTTTAAACAAATAGAAATAAGTCACAACCTTGGCAGCTCCTGTACTGCTGAGAATGATGTTGAAAGAAGCAGCTCTTCCACCTCTCCAATCCTTCATCGATGGACCATCAACAGTCTTTTGAGTGGCTGAATCACGAAAAAGATGAATTAATGAACTATCCATATACTCATCCAATAAAACAACATAAGAAGCATATGAAACCTGTAATGGGGTGAACAGTGGTCATAAGTTCCTCAACAATTCCAAATTTATCATGAATAACCTGTATACAACAAACAAAAAAAATTCAAAGACCATTGTAAGCACATATAAAAATTAATTAAATTTATAGTCATAGGAGTGGAAAGCGGGATCTTGGCTAGTGGAGCAAGACAGTTAGTTGTGTATGTGGAAAACTAGAAGGGGGGTGGGGTTGAATAGTTTTACGTCTTTTGAATTTATTATGAAAACCTTGTTTTTAAAACTTTGATTCGATCTTATGTGAACTCAACACTTGGACAATATGAACAAATATATCTAAAAAAATAACTATGCAAGTAAAGTAATAAAATAAAAGATAGGGATGGAAAGATCAAACCACAACACACAGATTTATAGTGGTTCGGTAACGAAGCACCTCTCCGCCCTACTCCACTCCTCGAGTCTCTTACTCGAGAGTTCACTTCACTATGTCAAAAACTCCCTTGTGGCGGAGAAAACCTTACACACCTTTGCTTACACCAATTAACGACACAAAGTAAAATGTCGAGTTCTAATCGTAGCTAGAACCAATCTCACGAATCTTCACGACTTCTTCATGATGTCTTCACGACTTTTTCACGACTTTTACACACCACAACTACTTCACAACTTCCACACTACTTTTTCACAACACAACTACTTCTTTGCAACTACAATCTACTTACTTACACTTAGATCTACCAATACATCACACTTTTGCAAATACTTTACACAACTTCAAAACAATACTAACTAAACTACAATATTTCTTCACTAGTTGTTAAAGGAGTATTCTTCTCTTGCACTTGGATGGTTGAAGCTTGGATCACTTGGAAACGAAAGCTTATGATTATATGATCAAAGGATTTAGAAAAATATGTAGGAAGGATTAAATCAGAAAGTTTGGAGTGCAGAAGGTGAGGAAAAATTCCATGGATAGTCCAGTATTTATAGGCAAAGCTGAGAAGCTGAGGAGCGGGGCCGGTCCTCTTAAAGTGTGGCCGGCCTCTTTAAACTTTAAGGGGGCCGCCCAGCTGTAACGGCTCTCAGCTTTGTCTTTTACTGGGGAAGGTTTTTCTGGAACATTTTTGCCATTTTTGGTTGAAAATTTGAATTCATATATTTACTATGGATTAAACATTTTCCTTTATTTAAAAATGATTTTGTAAAAGATATTAAATGTTTGTAACACTTTATAAAAAATCTAGTGATTAAGTAAATCTTCTATATAATAAAACAAACCCCCAAGTGGGGACTTTTCCATTTTAAAAAACTCAACCTTCACTTATTAAGTAATATTTTAATTATTATTTTAATTATAATTTTTGATTATTAAAGATAATCATTTAAAAAGTTTAATCCTATCGTTAGTTGCATCTTATCTTTATCTTTTGTGTTTATCTTCTACTTATGTAGTATATCAACAAAACAAATTTATTATAATTTTTTATTATTAAAGATAATCATTTAAAAAGTTTAATCATATCGTTAGTTGCATCTTATCTTTATCTTTTATTTTATCTTTTACTTATGTAGTATATCAACAAAACAAATTTAAAGATTAGATTATTTGTTTTTTAATAAATAAAAATATATCATTCAAAAAATGCATTAGACATTTGTTTATTCATACCTTAAGTGATTAATTTGTTAAAAGGAATATTTACGACTAAATACTTGTTTACGTACCAATCTTGCGTTTAATGATTTTACATTTTGTGATTATAAAAATGTAGAGATAGCAAAAAATATTAATAACGTTTTGAGGCATTATTTATACCAACAGTGCAGCTAGCATTAGAGACGATGGTGATATCAGATTTGTATTCCTTCTCTTTGACACCCATCACAAACATGGGAGGATCTGCACTCGGAGTAGAGATAACAACCTTCTTCGCACCTCCCTAATATATAAGCAACGAAAATAGACAAACAAAATGTTATGAGTTATTTTCTTAAAAAGAATGCATTCTAAAGTCATACTAATGTGTACTTTCAAGTGGGCAGCAACTTTGTCCTTAGCGGTGAAAACTCCAGTTGATTCCACGACATATTTAGCTCTAGCTTCACCCCATGGGATTTCCTCTGGATTTCTGTCAACGGTTAACAAAATATTAACTATGTAAAAATCATGAACATGAACACTGTCATACCAAATAGAAGAGTCTTGTCGTCCTTTATTTTAATGTCGCCCTTTTTCCATTGGCCATGAACAGTGTCATACTTAAACATGTAAACCTAAACAAAAACCAAAATTATTGAGTATTAGGAGTTGCAAGGATCAGTTCCGATATTTTATGTGACTGAAATGAAATCCACATCTATCAGCAAAAACTATTTGATTGATATGAGAACACGTGATTGACTTCAGTTCCGATAACAAACAAATGGAAAATACGACTAAATAATAACCAGTTAACTTTTGTCATTGCTACCTTAGGTAATTTTTACGTTTTATGAGAGCTTAACAACTCAAGTTTCCATTTTGTTCCAAATTGAAACTTATTTATAATGTGATCCATCCTATATATTACAGGTAGGTTACATATGTTGACGTGGTTTGCTGCTGTGTAATATAAACTTGGTTTTCCAATTGCTTACAAAATCAGTCACCTCACAAAAAATTCCAAAACACTGGAATAATATAGAACTCAAATGGTTAAATCTTTGATCAATCTTTTGCAATATTTGATGCAAAGTAATTTACCAATTCAACAATAGAAAATGTTATGCAATTAAAAGAGACGTATGTACCATATACTCCGTAGTAATGAAAGGATCATTGACTGCAACAAGTTCAACATCATCGTTCAAGAGAGCAACTCTTGCAACCAATCGACCAATTCTTCCGAAACCTGCAGAAAAAAACATTATTTAATAAGTCGATCAAACAATGGAAAAATAACATATCACATAACGACTAATGAAATATAGATGTGTGCAAAACTCGGTTTTTAAAAACAAAACCAGAATCCTAATAGGTAAATTTCCCAATATTTGTATTAGATGAAACTTGCCACTTTGGCACTTTCCTTTAAGTATTGCAGACGAGGCTGAGTGAAATGAAGTAGGGGACTCGACTGGACTTAAGATGTTTAATTAGGTTGGCATCGGGTCGTTTAATTTACTCAAGATCAATTCAGCTAATCATTATCGCGCTTGTCAAGCAAATTAGTTTAACTTTTATTTCGCAAAAACTACAATTTAATCTTAAATCATTCTTCTATAACGTTTCACGTAAAGCACAATATGATCTAAAAAAACAAAATACAAAACATTACATAGGANACCTAAGCAAAGCTTAAGTAATAAAGTAACATTGTAAAAGCTCTCTAAGTATTCCTCTCTTCATCAAGTATAAGCCTAAAAGGCCCTTGTGCTTCCAACAGTAATGAAAGGATCATTGACTGCAACAAGTTCAACATCATCGTTCAAGAGAGCAACTCTTGCAACCAATCGACCAATTCTTCCGAAACCTGCAGAAAAAAACATTATTTAGTAAGTCGATCAAACAATGGAAAAATAACATATCACATAACGACTAATGAAATATAGATGTGTGCAAAACTCGGTTTTTAAAAACAAAACCAGAATCCTAATAGGTAAATTTCCCAATATTTGTATTAGATGAAACTTGCCACTTTGGCACTTTCCTTTAAGTATTGCAGACGAGGCTGAGTGAAATGAAGTAGGGGACTCGACTGGACTTAAGATGTTTAATTAGGTTGGCATCGGGTCGTTTAATTTACTCAAGATCAGTTCAGCTAATCATTATCGGGCTTGTCAAGCAAATTAGTTTAACTTTTATTTCGCAAAAACTACAATTTTATCTTAAATCATTCTTCTATAACGTTTCACGTAAAGCACAATATGATCTAAAAAAACAAAATACAAAACATTACATAGTAAATAAACATCTTTATATCAATACAAACATATATTGTGTACATATCACTCTTATTATGGCTACACACATTTAAACACTTATTCATACTACGTAAGCATAGTAGCAAACCATGAAATCATACAACCATTATAATATCATACTTTCACTTATAACCGTAGTTCATTATACAATTCTTATAACTTATTTTAGTACGTTTTAATATCTAACAAAGCCCTAGGTTTCATAAACGATCACATGCCGTGCCAAGTCAAGGCCATCTTCGCGCAACCCTGACCTTCAAGCCATGTTGCATGTAGAGAATGACTGAAACATTAGGAGCCACAGTGTGACCTTCGACAATTTCAAAGTTGTAATTGTGCAATATGGTTGCACCTATGGCCTTCATTTGAGTGAATGCTACATGTTTCCCTATGCATGTTCGGGGGCCTGCATTGAACGACAAGAATTTGTACGACGGCTCATGCCTTATCGTTTGTTTCTCCGTTATCCATCTTTCCGGCTTGAATTCCCAGCTATCATCGCCCCAAATGGTCTGCATTCTTCCCATGGCGTACAACGAAAACACAATCTGCAAACCAACATGCAAAACATTTTTATAATATGATATACTGTTAACAACTTTTACACATGTCATACAACTTTTACATACAAAGACATCACAGGTGGCAAAAAAATTATAAAAGAAGACAAACTCTATATTTAGTAAGAATGACTTCAGTGTCAAGCACATCGCTTTTTCGTTTTTGAAGTTTTATATTCCCTCCATCTCAAAATTATTATCATGAGACAAAAATTAATGTAAAAAGTTTAATAAAAGGGAGACCATTATAATTCTCAACCACTCAAATAGAATAATCCCCTACTACATTCTCTTTTTCTTACTAAAAATGAAAAACGGACAATTAATTTGATACATCTATAAAAAGAAATATGAACAGTAAATATGAGATGGAGGGAGTAGTTATCCTTTTTGAAAACATTACTCAGGTATATTATGCTAAGAAAACAGAATAATTGCATGCATGGTTAACAAATCAATCATTTTAAGCAAACAAGAAATTATGAAAAGACCATAAAATTTGTTCTATAGAATTATGTTAAAATTAAAATATTTATATAGTTATAATACCCGTACACGCACGGGTTTTTATTTAAAATTTTATTTTTACATAATTATTTTATCATGTTTTAATATCTAAATATTTTGGTTTTTTAAAATATACTATTACAATTAAAAAAGAAAGTGAAAATGTAAACTTTGAATATGTTAAAGGTTATAACTAAAATGTTTAAATACTACTCTCTCAGTCCTAAAATATAAGCCTATTTTTTATTTTTCAAAGTCTTTTAGTTCCTACTTTGACCATAATTATTTTTTTCCGTGTTATATAATATTTGATAAAAAGTATACTAATGAAAATATATTTAAAAAACAAATCCATTTATATATTGTGCATCAACTATTTATATAACACGAGAAAAGATAATCAATGTCAAAGTTTAAATAAAAAGACTTTGAAAAAGTCAAAATTAACTTATATTTTGGGACAGAGAGAGTACAAAGAAAGTTAGTGGCCGCAAACACTATTGTAACCCTATATTTGCAAAGAGAATAAAAATTAACCTATATTTGCATCGAACGATTGTGGTGATTCGAAAGAGACATATTTGCCTCGTTATTTCAATTCTTCTAGAGATTTACACATCTTCTATCTCTTAATTATTTGAACAAGTTTCCATGTTATGTTAGTTACAATACTTTATACACCTGAATAAATCTACATGTCAAATAATAATGTTTAGCTTTGTATATTAACCAGTAAAAGTATATATAAATGTTACCTTCATATTTGGATCAACATGATGGCCGCTAGGAAGAACATCTGCTTTAACAGGAGCCTTATGTTGAAATGGAACAGGTGGGTAGAGCCTTAATGCTTCACAAAAGACTGCATGTAAATAAACTAGTTTGTTTGTCTCTTGAGCCTCGAAAATTCGCCATTTTCCAACTTGATACTCAGGAACAACTTCATTTATCTCGTCTCTAATCTTTTTTTCGACTTCAGGGTGAGTCATAACAAGCCAAAGGAACCATGTTAGCGACGAGCTTGTAGTGTCTCTTCCTGCGATCATCAAGTTTAAGATAGTGTCTCGTAGAAACTTATCATCATGCGTGGAGCCATCGATGAAAGTTTGTTGCTCGGTTAACAAAGAAGTCAACAAATCGACACCTTTTGCTTCATCTTTAGACACTACCCCTTCACTCAAATCTTTTCTTTTTCTTGCTATAAGACCTCCAATCACATCATCTAACGTTTCCCAAGCCTTTTGCAACTTTTTCTCTGTCCCAAAACCTATCCACCTTTGAAGTTTCCACACGCCTTTTGGAATTATGTGACGTACAAAAATCGCTTCTTCTGCTTCGTCCATGGCTCTGGAAAACGGCACGTCTTTGAAATCTACGGATAAACACCCAGGGTCGTATCCGGTTATGAACATACAAGTGGTGTCAAAAGTAAGCCTTTGAAATATATCTTGCATATCTACCACTACCCCTTTTGAGGCAACATGGTTAAGAACCGGAGTCAAGCCTTTAGCCAGTTTTTCAGTGTTCATCCTTGCCAAAAACTCTAGAAATTTTGGATTATTAATCAAAGCATTAGTAATCTTACGATGACTTCTCCACAGCTCGTGATCAGAGTTAAAAATCCCGTCTCCCAGAACTTCAAATATCTCCCTAAACTTGTTTCCTTTTGGAAAATTCATGAAGTTGGAACTCATGATGTGGTGAACATCAGCGGGATCCACCGTGACCAACATGTCCATATGAATGAACCATGGGCCTTTGAGCATGAACGTCCCACCTGTATCACGTAGAATCTCAGCGGTACGTTCGTGGATCACCCCAGCACTGCTAATTAATGCGGGAAGCATCCCAAGCAGCGGCCATTCGTAGTAAATTGCATGCCGTTGCCGATAATAAGAGAAACAAAAATAGCATATAGTTGCAAGAACGAGCTCAAAGTAGCCAAAAGGCAACACCATTTTTTAGTTGATGTAGTTGTACGTGCAGGAGAAATAGAATGAATGACAAGAGACGTAGTATTTGTAATGTTCAAAAAAAAGAAGTTAAGGCTTTGGTTGGTAGTTGTTTGTGTTAGCTAATAAGGCCTATAGGCCCGGCTCACTTGTTTAGGCTTGTTTACTAGTTAGTGTTAAGTTCGTTTCTTTGCTATTTAATGTCTTGTAATGTCAATTGTTTAGTTTAATCTGATCAATATAGTTTTTCAGTATTCCCTTGATTTCTACATGGTATCAAGAAAAAAAAATAAATAAAAAAGGGTTGTTCGTCATATTGTATCTGCACGCAAAGATTAAAAGAAAAAAAAAAAAAAAAAAAAAAAAAAAAAAAAATGAAAAAAAGAAGAGCAAATCGGTTATCAGTTGTTCGAATGAAGTTTGTTTGTTTGTTGAATGGTTGTTTGAATGAAGTTTGTCGTTTGTTGAATGAAATCACACACATAAGGTAAACTCTGATCTGGGATCACATAGAATTGGAATTGGTCACACGTGGTGTATGGTTCGTTTGACCGGCTATTTGGGGTATTGGTTTTGTATTGGTATCGGTATTGGTAATGAACAGCTTCCAGCAAAATGAACAGATTTGGATCATGATCACGTCTAACATATTCACCTTTGTGTGCATTCGGACAACCAAACCACTCACAATCTGTATAGTCAAGGCTTCCTAACATCCCCGGAAACCCGTGTATTTCTTCGTGATGTCGATAAAGCTTTACGACATCAGTCATAGTCGGTTTCCTCAAATACTCTAGACCAAAAATTTCCATAACAGACTTACAAAAATTATCAAGACATCGATGAGAAGTTTTCTCACTTACCTGCAGATATTCGTCTAAAGCATCAGGAACCGCGCCGTATGCCAATTGATGAATTGCGGAGGTGCACTTCATCAACGCTGAAATGCCTTCTTTTCCGGTACAGTCAATATTATTACTAAAAAATGGTCAATGAATAGTTACCTCCCGAACTATCCATTTGAAAAGAGATCGTTTCATTCGAAACCTCTTTCGGAATGTACGTGCATCGTAGAACGGGTTCTCAGTAAAATAGGCGGTGACTAAACGGTCATGAGCATCATAATGATCTCGATTAATGCGTTTTATCACCGGGTGATTTGCTTTTCGGCTTTCTTTTATAAATGACACCGCTCTTGCAATAAAATTCGATTTCCAACTTTGAATTTCTTGTTCTTCTTCTCAGTCGGTGAACATAATCATATCGGAATTCTTTTGAAAAGTAAAAAGAATGAGATATATGTTGTATGAATGAAATATGAGAAGATGTTTATAAAAATGGTGAAGTTTTGAGGGTATTTATAGAGAAAAAAAGGGTAATGTGGATTTTTTTTAATTTAATTTATTCATATTTTTTAAATAATACAACGGTAACAACATTAATGGGGCCCGAATTTCTTTCAACTTTAGTTAGGTGAACGAGTCACCTTAATTCTCCTCGGGAGGCTAAGGGACTCACGAGTGAGTTTGAAGCTAAGGTGAGGAGAACACCCTCCCTGCCGACTAGCCTAACGCCCAAAGCTTGGTATCCTGATTCTAGCTTGATTGATTATGGTACAACAGAAGTCTATGAATGTGACATCCTGAGTACTTTACTAAATGACAAATTTACACTAGACTATTTTATGTTAAAATTGTCTTGGACACTAAATTAGTCCAACAAATATAATAACCACTACTATACTACATATGGATTTGTTCATTGCTTGGTATTTTGAGTTAAGCATAAATAACTACCTTTGGTTATTATAGATTTAAAACTTGATTTTGTAATAGAATGGTACTTAGCACTATGCTATAACTCTTGAAAAATTTAGTGCACTTGAGGGATCAATTCACACCTGGTAATGGGTTTGGAGGTACGGAGTGTACACACATTAGCTCCCTGAATACCCTGACTCAATAGTGGTTATGCAGAGTTTTTCTACTGCTAGTGTTTCTGCTGGTAGTGTTAAGAGTTTCTGCTGGTAGTATTACATTTCTGCTGGTAGTGTTAATACTAACAGTTCTACTGTACTGCTCGTTTTAACAACTGATTCCTGCTATTATGGAAACTATTATGATATAATTAATGGGCCGTAAATTATACATAATCCTATGGGCTAGGGTTTGAGTAATCTCTATTATTAATAGAGGTCATAACATAATTGCATGGATATACAACACAAAAACCCTAAACACTTGAATACGATTTGGTTCTTGATTTGTGCCTAAAACAAGAACATCACTTGGTCTTATCCCATAGAGATATTCGTGTAAGCCAGGCATAGGGTCGAATAGTTTCTATTGGAAAGTGATAACACGATTTCAAGTGAATATCAAGTACCATTGATTATCTACACCCTGATCTGGGAAACCCTAAAATCACCAACAATCAATAGAAACTATTTAGTGATAATCAATGGCTGTTGCTATGAGACAAATGGCTGCTAAGTTTTCCAAGTTGGAAAAGTTTGAAGGTGTTGATTTCAGAAGATGGCAAAAGAAGATGCACTTCTTGTTGTCAAGTATGAATGTGGTGTATGTTCTGACTTCTGCTATCCTGAAGATTATGGGGATGATGCTACTGTGGAACAAATAAGGGTAAGAAACAAATAGGAGAATGATGATTACGTCTGCAGGGGTTTAATCTTCAATGGTATGTCTGATTCTCATTTTGATATTTATCAGAATGTTGAATCTTCTTAAGAACTATGGTATTCCTTGGAAGTTAAATATATGGCTGAGGATACATCAAGTAAGAAGTTCCTTGTAAGTAATTTTAACAATTACAAAATGATCGATTCTAGACCTGTCATGGAACAATACAATGAACTTCTTAGTATACTTGGTCGATTCACACAACACAAGATGAACATGGATGAGGCTATTTCAGTCTCTTGTATCATTGATAAACTACCTCCTTCTTGGAAACATTTCAAGCATATGCTGAAACATAAGAAGGAGGTGTTAACTCTTGTTGAGTTGGGCAATCATTTGCGCATTGAGGAATCACCCAAAGCACAAGACATTGACAAGCCAAAGAGTAGCAATGCTACTGGTCCATCAGTTGTCAATATGGTGGAGCATAACAACTCCTCCAGGTACAATGACAACAAGGGCAAACGTAAGCATCAGGATAACACCAAATCTGATCTTAACAAGAAACCAAAAGTGACTTGTTGGAAGTGTGGGAAAACTGGACACTTCAGGAAAGATTGTAAAGGTGTTAAAGTTTGCAATAAAACCAATGGATCAGGCACAAGTGGATCAGGGAATGGTAATACCAATTCTCTAAAAGGTCAGAATATATTTAATAATTCTTTTGAGATTTATTATGTTACATATATATCTGATGTGTACTTTGTACAGGATGACGATGTTGCATGGTGGATTGACTCTGGGGCAACAATACATGTGTGTAAAGATAGAAGTTGGTTCAAGACCTATGAGTCACTGAATGATGGTTCTATTCTTCATATGGGAAACGAGTCAACAGCCCTGGTGCATGGAAGAGGATGTGTGGATTTAAAGTTTAGTTCTGGAAAGATTGTTTCTTTGTTTAATGTTTTACATGTTCCAAATATTAGAAAGAACTTGGTTTCTAGTAGTGTTTTGAATAATTGTGGTTATAAACAAGTGATTGAATCTGATAAGTTTGTTTTATCTAAACATGGTGTGTTTATTGGTTTTGGCTATTTGTGTAATCAAATGTTCAGGCTTAATATTGTTCATGATATTGCTAATTCTACTTTTATGTCAACCTCTAAACTAAATGATTCAATCTTATGGCATGCTAGACTTGGCCACGTACACTTTAAGAGAATGCGAGATTTGTCTAAGGATGGATTAATTCCATCCTTTGATATGGACACTGAAAAGTGTAAAACTTGCATGATGACCAAAATAACCAAGAAACCTTTTCAAAGTGTAAAACGTGAACTAAACTGTTGGAACTGATTCATAGTGACCTATGTGATTTACATGCTACTCCCGCTTTGGAGAATAAGAAATACTTTGTGACTTTTATTGATGATGCTTCTAGGTTTTGTTATGTTTATTTGTTACATACTAAGGATGAAGCATTAGATAAATTTTAAGTATTTAGAACTGAAGTTGAACTGCAACAAGGGTCCGTAGTCAAAAGATTCAGGACTGATAGGGGAGGTGAATACATGGACACTTATGTATTTTCAGTCTGTTGGTATAATCCATGAAACAACTGCTCCTTATACTCCTCAGCAAAATGGTATTTCTGAAAGGAAAAACAGGGTGCTGAAGGAGATGGTTAATTCCATGTTGTCCAATTTAGGGCTGAGTCAAGGGTTCTGGGGTGAAGCTATGTTAACAGCTTGCTATTTATTAAATAGGGTTCCCAATAAAAGGAACAAGATAACCCCTTATGAACTTGGGACTAAAAGAAAACCCAACTTAAACTTTCTCAGGGTTTGGGGTTGTAGGGCTGTTGTAAGACTCCCTGATCTAAAGCTGAAAACTTTGGCTGAAAGAGGCATTGAATGCATCTTTATTGGATATGCTGAGCATTCCAAGGCATATAGGTTCTATGTTATTGAACCTAATGATTCTTTTTCAATTAACTCAATAATTGAATCAAGGGATGCACTTTTTGATGAGAATAGATTTTCATTAGTCCCTAGACCAAGTCAAAGGATTCCAAATGGAACTGAAGACATTGGTGTTACAGAGATCTCTGATGAGGTTTCTGAAGAGGTTGTGGATCAACAACCTGAACCTGAGCTCAGAAGGAGCAATAGGTTCAGGACTCCAAAGTCATTTGGACCTGAGTTTCAATTATACTTAATTGAAGGTACAAGGAGTGAGGTCTCTGACCAATACTCCTATTTCTTCATTGTTGAGGATGATCCCAAAACATTTGAAGAAGCAATGAAGTCCCAAGATGTTGCTTTCTGGAAAGAAGCAATAAA
>LBNU01033485.1:32538-58129 GCA_014162995.1 Artemisia annua
TATGGTTATAGTCTTTATATCTGGTTATCCCTTCGTGTTGGAAGGATACCCTGATCGGTTGGTCAGTTACCTGAGTTTCTCTACTGTGGCTGGGTAATCCTACTTGGTGAGGTGCACATTTCTTTGGATCCAAAAAAAACTTGGATTAAGTTCACATGGAAATCTGAATTGTGGCTCTGTTGCCTGCTGGTAAAGACGTGGAATGTTGGATGACTTGGTTCTGAGATTCCTTGTGCCTAACCTATAGCACCTATTTTCTTCGTTAGTGATAGTGTGCCTACTTGGCAAAGGTTGTAAGCCGATGTAACACATGGGAGTTAGACACTTTGGGTGATCGGTAGCCTGATTCGTGAGATCTCTTGAATGGGGGGTATCTTGGTTTGTTAGATTACAACTTAGTGTAACTGAAGAAGGGTTTGGCTAGGACTTGGTTTTAAAGTTGTGGGGATGGGTTTAAGTCATTAGTCCCTGTGCAAGATCCCACACTCCCTTTAGGAATTGGAGTTTGGTCAATGTGGAAAGCTGACATTTTGTGGACTGAAGCACATGTTTTATTTAAATCCCAGGTTGTGCTTGTTACTTCTGGAAGGAATGGATGAATTTCTTCTTCTTATGGTAATTTCTTTCCAGTGCTGAGCAGGGATGTTAAAGAATGAAACCTTGTAAAAATGGTTGAACTGTTTTTGCCCTTCAGGAGCTTTTGGATTTTGCTTTTACAACATTTAATGAATTGGCTGACCATGGCTTGAATAGTGTCAAGGAGTTTTAGTGTTTTGAAACTTGTTGTATTTTCTTCAAGGTATTAATGGGTTGAAAGGGTTCCTTTTGAACACTTTCTCGAATATTTGCGTTATGTATTAATGTGGATTCATCCCGGAATTTTCATTATGCACTTTTTTGTTTTATGTTATTTCATGCAAGGTGTGACTTAAATTTGGGGAGGTTGTTGGAAAATTTGTGCATTGAGGGAGTTCAATGGTAATGGGTTTGGAAGGTAGAAGTGTCCCATTTGGGTCAATGAAACCCTGCTCAATTTGCCGAGGTTATACTAGTCGCTTATTTGATCTATGCTGCTTACTGCTTGCTGCTAGATTCTACTTCTGACTCTGCTGCTAGCTTATGCTGCTGCTGACTCTACTGCTGATTCAAAAGTCTGCTGATTCAAAGTGCTGCTCGTTTTACACCTGAACCTTACCTATTTATGAGTCTTTATGTTATATTAATGGGCCGTTAATTTTATATTCTGGGCTAGGTTTTTGGTAAAACTCTTTTATAAAAGTAAGGAAACCATCATAACAATTTGATGAAGGACGTTACATAACCCTAACTTGTGCTTTCTGTTCTTGATTTGTGCCTAAACAGAATCACTGGTCTTATCCTAAGGATATTTCGTGCTACCCAGGCATAGGGTCGATGTTTTATTGGAGTGATCCGCGTTTCAAGTGAAATATCGGTACCTCATTGATTATCTTACCCTATCTGGACAGAACAGCATATTTTCACCAACAGTACATTCACATCGCCTTATTAGTCTTCTCATGTTGCTCCTAATATTGGGGACGAGGTTACTTGGTTTGGATCATTTTAAAAGTTCAAATAAGACGAGTTATCTGTAATTAAAAATGATATAAATATTTGCACTTCAATGCCCCAGTTGACACTTTCTAATCTTGTGGCAAATTATGGGTCTCACAAATGGGTAGATATTCTAATATAAATGTCGTGCATGCCATATACCCTCAATCTAGCCACCACCATTAAATAACTGTTACACACACACAATCATAATTGGGGATGAAGAAGTAAAAAAATAAAAGATGCTCGGAAAATTAAAAAAGGAGGCTCCGGTGATAGAGAAGTGGGTGTTTTTAAAGGGTAGTTGCCCCTCTCTTGCCACAACATTATCATATCATAGATGATGGCGGCGGTTGGTGGCGGCGACTGTGGTGGTAGCTGCGGGTGGTGGTGGATGATGGTGGTAGAGGTGATGGGTATTTTAAAAAAGTGTTTAAAAAGTATTTTAAAAATAAATTTTTTGTAAAAATAATGAAAAAATGTGATGGGTCAAGTACAAAGAGGTGAAAGGTTAATGAAGTCGCTCAAAGTTAGTCGCTAGGTTACTTAACATTGGGAAGGGGCAAAAAGATTAAAATAATATTATTCAAGTTTGACTATCTTGGAAGAAAAAGACAAAATACAAGGTCGCTGAAACTTTAAAAGTCGCTATTGAAAAGTAGCTCAAAAGTAACCCGTAGTTGTGCCATACACAAATGATTAGGCACTACTTTTTTTAGCGTCACATGTCGAATTTTTATGAAGGTCGCTAGTCGCTTGGGCCATTTGAAGAAACCAACCGACTTAGGTACAAAAAAAGCCTGCACACCTGAGCGACTGGGCCATTTGTAGAATTGTCCCTAAGACGAATGCATGTAATACAGCCCATTAAAAAGAATTTCCTAGCAGGGCTAACTAAACACCTAGTTTTCATCAATGATAAACGTGATGCTACATTTTTTCATAAAACTTATGTAATGGGAGTACAAGATCCAAAAGTGATATTTTAATTAAAACCTCAAAGATTTACGTTCAATTATAGTTTATATTATATATATTATTAAATGACAACGTAAACGGCGTCGTTTTTGCACCCAAAATTAGCGGGCTCCCGTGGCCTGTTTGTATGGCCCATGGCCCGTTTATCTGGTCCAACAAAAATAGATATATCTTTACATAGGTGTAGGGAAATCCAGATACTTCCAACCTACCAAGAACACATATCACGCACACCAGGCAACAGTAAATCAGAAGAATCATGATTGGTGATGATGAAGATGTGGTTAAATCAGATATGAAGCGACTGTTATGGTTTCAGTTTTTTTTAGTTCTTTTTGCCAAGAACATCAAAACCACGGCAATTAGGGTTTCGATTATTGGGGTTTCTTTTTTTTGGCCGAAGATTGTTTTGTTTCTGTTCGGTTCGAGAACCAAAAAGAGGGAAAAAAAAGGTTAGTTTTGTTTGTCTTCAATTTTAAAGATTGTAACTCTATGTGTTTTTTTTTTGGGTCTTAACTTAATTAGCTTTGCTGCTATCAACCCTTTTGTTCTTTTGTTTTATCAGGTTATTTGATTCTTGGGATCCCGATAAGGTTAGTTTTTTGGGCTTGGTGACATTTATTTTTGTGATTTTACCTTCCATTTTTTCAACTCAAATTGAAACCAAATTAAATTAAAACAAAGACATGTACGTAATGATTAGAATTTATGAGATGCATTATTTTTGTGATTTACGTTTGCAGGTATTTGTTTGTTGGTTTCATTTAATAGAGTTATTTGGTTTGACCATTTTGTCCATTTATGTGACCCGGGTAAAAGATAAAAGTTTCATCTAGGTGACTTCGGTGCTAAATAATAATAATAATAATAATAAAAGTAAAAAAATTCAAGTATCTATTTAGGTTATTTCGATAATCAAGTTAGTCAAATACCAGTATCAATTTTATTTGTTCAAAATATATTATTTGGATAGACTAATATGTTGGATTTTCGAATAGATTTATTTGGATATAATCAGATTGGACTTATAAAAAGTTAAGAAATTTCTAACAGTTTTTCATCTTAGGTGACAGAATGCTTAGTTTTTTTTACCCAAAAGTGTACCTGGAATAGTTGGTTGTGGAGATTTGGATTTGGGTGTGTTTGGGATTGGGGATTAGTCATGACCATTTTGTTTTGTTGCAGCAACATGGATTTCATAACTGGCGCACTTTGTTTATCAGTGCGCCTGGAATGGAGTCAAGTGGAACCAGCAATATGAGCTTTGCAATGAGTGGGTGCATTCAAATGGAGGGACCGACGGAAATAAAACTGAACTGGTATGTAACACACTACACTGCACCTATTTGCAAATTGTTAAGAGTCTTAGGTTTAATAGAGGCCTTTTGCCGTTTGGAAATGGTTATGTGATATGGAAAATTTGAAACAACAAACGACAACCTGAGCGTAAAAGCCATGCCAAACACTCCCCATGTAATTGAGAAGCTTTGAAAGAGGTGTCGACATGTTAGTCGCATCTCCAGGAAGGTCATATTTCTTTTTTTGTTCTTGATTATATGGTATGCTAATTAATGTGAACATGAATATGGTAGGCCACAAAAAGAAAAACTGAATAAATCAGTAAATGTGTTACGTTAGTTAAGATTATCTTTATTAGACTTATAGTTAAGATTTTGTACATATGTAATTGTCATTTTGGTGTTAGGATTCCTTATTAAACAGCTTATATGGTTATTGCATTTGGATACAATAGATAAGCATGGTGTTTGGGATTCCTTATCTAAACTGCATATCTACTTAGTATATGTTAAATAAGTTGTTTTGAATATTCAGCTTTTAACTATTTATTCTAAACATAACAAATCTTACCAGATACATTAAATAAGTATGTTTGTTGTCTTTTTGTAACAGGTGTCAACGAGAAGCATCAACAAAGCGACTCCAGTTCCCGTAATAATATTGAACATGTGAAGATAAGGTCGTTGATGCCAAGAACCGATCAGATGAGTAAATCAATCAAGTTTTGTTGATTTATTTATATATATTTTTAGTAATATTACATCGGCTAATTTAAATGATACTAAATGTTTACAACTTGCTCTTGTCTTTTTGTAACATGTGTCAACGAGAAGCATCAACAAAGCGACTCCAGTTCCCGTGATAATATTGAACATGTGAAGATACATTCGGAGAAAATACGTGGGTTGGCTGCAAGTGCCCTATGAGTTCGAGGTACACTTCTGACTATCTTATAAGCCTTTTTGAAACTGTTATATGTTTTACCTATTGTGAACTCAGTGTTGCAATTTTATCTAACATTTCATAATTACACTTGCTACAGATACTGATGACTACGCAGATGAAAGTACAGCAACTCAGTTGGGTGGCGAACGCCTAAGAAATCGAACTACCGTAGGTAATTTTATACAATCGTTGGGTCACTACTTTATACATTATGTAACCCCTGATTTTAATGTGAGTGTGACTGTAAAGTCCAATGCCAAATGCCCGCTTTATATGTACATGATGAACTAATGTCTTAACTTTGTCTCAGGGGAACGTACTTTCAGAATGGTTACGCCAAGAACAATAGCAACAAAGCCTATTCTCCATTGGACAAGCTCCTGCAATGGAATCTTCAAAAAAGAAAGGTAAATTAGCTAATGAACCTAAAAGCTTGAATATAGATGAAGGTTGGTGGATACATGATCCCGAGTCTCTTATCATTTTCATGTGTTTATTTTGTAACCACATATACATATATCTGAGTGCGTAAGGAGTTTACACTCTTCAGGAGCTATAGATGATTCAGTCAAAACGACAAGCCAAGAAAAAATGGAAAAAAATGTTACCAGAGACATGGCTCTTCCTATTGTCATGGGGTTGCAGTGTAATGAGATGACAGTAACACAAGGGAAGATAATTCAGAAGTCGTCCACTGAAATAAGCCCAAGTGTTGCAGAATGAGATACATATCAACTAGATCGGCACGATCGACAGTGGTCGTTAAGGTGACAAAATTACACTTGGCCTTATGTTAGATGTAGCAAAGTAAATATCGCTTTTTACATGGTTGAATGGAATGATATTATGACTGGTTGGTAAGGTGGCAGAATTTCATTTGACACGGATTTTGCAAATCAAACTTTCACTTTTTTACTTGCACCGAATGAAATGATATAGATTTGGTAGCTGGAATTGCAATTCACGTTTCAACCCACTTTTTACGAACCATTTTAAAAAATAGTTCCATGTTTTCATTTAGGAGGGAAAGGAAGAGGACGCTGCAACTGTTGCTCCAAAAAGGAAAAGGGGTAGACCACCTAAGCTACAACCCAAAAGGCCCCAGACTCCAGTCACAGGTATGATTTAAACCTCATAAATATTTGAATATGATTGTTTGACAATTCGTTAGTGTATAGTTTTGAACATTTTTTTCCTTTAATATATTACTGTGATAACTATCACTAGACTACAAAGTTGTTTAATTTCTCAATTGTGATGATTAAGTTTATCAATTTGATGTTGTAAAAATTGCAGACATTCAAGGGCTCATTGGTTTCCGCTGGCCGAGCCATATCCTTAGTAGATTATGTGGTGATTTCAGCTTATGTGTATAAGAATCTGTTTTCCATCGTTGAACTCTGCAGGTTAGAGGTTATAAGATCGTCTTCTCATTACACTATTCTTTTATTTGTGCAAGTGTGGTCACAGTGAATACATTATCATTTAACTGATACGTAAGACTCTGCAGATATCTGTTGGTGTCAATTCTACTGGTTGTGAGTTTAATCGGAAATGTATCATTGCTTTGGTGTCTTCTATTACTTTAGAAAAAGTAAGTCTCTTTGAATGTCTTTGATTTTGTTTTGTCCATTAATTTGAGATACTTACACTTTCAGAATGTGCATATATTTATAATCTGGAAGTATGTATATAAAGAATTAAAAATGTGTTGATAGTTCCAAACTTCTTGCAGGAGGACAAGACCATAGGCTCAACAGAGGGTATAAAAATGTTACTGATCAAAGACAGAGTGAGAGCAAGCTACCTAATGCCTTGAAGCTGCAATTCAGAGAAGATCTTCTCAGGTATAGTAGATTATGCATACTTTTTATATTTTCGATTTCAAATTTATATACATGTTTCAAACGATTAAAAACTCGACAATGTTATACAATGTAATATATTGTTTGTCTAATTCATATCATGTATTGTTGACAGATCACGGCTCAGATGATTCAGCTATACGAATAAAAGAGGCGTTTAGATTAGAGGTGCTGATTACAGGTTCTCTGAGCACCGAGATTAATTACCTTCCGTTGTTACGTCTTCCATAAATGAATACGGGTGATGTTTTATTTGTTACGGGTTGAAAGTCACTTCTGTGATAACCATGTAAAATAAGCATTTAAAAATAACTCACTTTATGAGTCTGGAGATTATTGTTATATTGCAAAATTTAAATGCTAGAATACTTTTACAGCCTGTTTGAAGTAGAAATAGTATTTGAATACATTGAACAATGTCTATAACATTAAAGAAGTTATAACTTTCCTAAGTAATGCATGTTTTTTTATCTACATTGTCAAGGGAAGAAATTGTTGATCACATACAACGGCAAGAAAACCGGCCCGCCCGCAACGCGGCGGCCGGCGCCATTCTCGTTAATTATTAAATCAGGAAGGATGCGACGCCGTTTTAGGTGGCTTTTTCCCGCCAAAATTTGGCCCAAATGCTTAGCCTACTAAAGACCTCTTCATTAGCCTGCTTTATTTGATCCATAACCCTAGCCTGTTTTTTTTTATCCAGTTTTCAACAATTACGCTCTGTTCTCAAGTTTTTTTTTTAAGTAATGGAAGGGGATGGGAAGGGAAATCAAAAAAAGGGACGTTCTTGAGTTTTTTTAAGATGGAAAGGTAGGGGACGGGAAGGTGGGAGGGAGGGAAGGGATTGATTTTTGTGTGTATTTCTAATCCTCCCATATTTGGGATGATCAGGAGGGAATGGGTACAACTGAAAACATAAGCTTTGGTTAATTACAATTATATCCTTGTTTCATCTTAAATTATCTTAAATTATGTATAAACCACTTGAATGTTTCATGACTGCAAATTATTTGGGTAAATGAACAAAGAATTAGGCCGTAGAACAATGGATCTGACAACGACTTACGTTCAATTTCTTGNTGTTCATCCGGTTTTGGTATCTTGACAGAAACCTAATGTTATTGCTTTTAGTGATTGGCCATGTGACTTGGGTGTTCTGGCAACTGTTATCTCTATGAATTTGTAAATATATAATGTAGTAGTGGCCTGTGATGATTAGTTGTTATTTTCTGAATAAAATGAAGTTGGTCATCAATGATTCGACCCGTAACTTGGCCTGGCAATAACAGGATGACATGTAGTTCTTACTATGACACCTTCTTTTTTGCAGCCATAGCGGGATTTGAATCTTTTTTACAAATCTGTGGCGTGTATAAGCTGATATTATGGAGCGTATATTGGCCCATACAAGTACTGTGGTTGCAGCCATGGCGACTGTTTGATATCGGATGCTATTTTTATATGCCGCTATAAAAGCGTGGTCAAAATATGATTATAAACTGTAATCAAAAGCTGTGTATAGGCTGTGATCACAGTTACCATTGATATATGATTAATTCACAACGTGAACGACGCTGTTTTGCGTCTCTTTGGTTGTGGTTGCAGCCGCTGCCGGTAATTGACCGTCACGGCGTGGCAGCTGCTCATCTGTGGTTTGCTATGGCGTAAATTACTGTCTACTATGCGTGCCTGACCAACACCCGTATTTTGGCTAGGCAGTCACACCGAGAATGTGATTGCAGCCATGTCGGGTGATCAACGGGGATGATAAATTATTGTTTGCATTTCAATATATAAAAAAAATTGCAATGACTGGATGGTTGCATTTGTATAACTGAAACACGTTCCTTCCAGAAGTTAGTACCTTGGCGAGGCGACCTGTGGGTTGCAGCCACTGT
The DNA here is from genome assembly GCA_014162995.1 of Artemisia annua. NCBI lineage: Eukaryota > Viridiplantae > Streptophyta > Magnoliopsida > Asterales > Asteraceae > Artemisia > Artemisia annua. The sequence goes on from LBNU01033485.1 coordinate 41,099, forward strand.
AGTTTTCCGGCTTCGGGTACATATGTGTATTATGATCTGAGCCTAATTTTTTGTACTGTGATGATTGCTCAAACATGATGTCTTGCTGCACTGTGTGTATGGATGGCAAAGTGCAAGAAACACTCGCCTCAGCAACCATCACGCGTGCACCAGGCCACGAATAAATCTGACCCAACTTTTCTGTTTCTATAGGCGATGATGATAATTTTTGCAGCTTTTGTGTTTATGCATTTATTNTACCTTGGCGAGGCGACCTGTGGGTTGCAGCCACTGTAGTTTTCCGGCTTCGGGTACATATGTGTATTATGATCTGAGCCTAATTTTTTGTACTGTGATGATTGCTCAAACATGATGTCTTGCTGCACTGTGTGTATGGATGGCAAAGTGCAAGAAACACTCGCCTCAGCAACCATCACGCGTGCACCAGGCCACGAATAAATCTGACCCAACTTTTCTGTTTCTATAGGCGATGATGATAATTTTTGCAGCTTTTGTGTTTATGCATTTATTTGAGCCTTATTTGTTACCATTATGCGTGTGTACTGCTGCCATTATCAGCAACGATGGTTGCCATACCTGATGCGAAAGTCATCAACCAATGGTTAGTGTTGTTCATTGATTTGAGTTACGCCATTTCTGTATGCAGGTCATTATTACACAACTTTTCATTCAGCTATATTGATCTGACCATATGATTAATTGCTACAATTTTCAGTAGTTGAAGGATCACTTTTAGATGATATATTGATTGACGTTCTGTTACCGGTTGTCCGTGCGTTACTTGCACCACCGAACATGGGTATGCAAAAGGTAAGAAGTATACTACTCAGAATTTGTATAATATATGTCATTGTAACATTCATTATTATTTATATTTCATAGTTTTATGAAAACTCCTCTTACCATGTAACGATATAAGATGTTAAAAAAGGATTGAAACCATATTATGATACACCGACTAAAAAAATACTAAACTCTTCAGATGCACAATTCAAAAAAAAAATACCAAGGTATGCATCTCTGAAATCCCAGCACTGAATTTTTCTAAAGTTATTGGTGAAAGCTTGAATTTGAAGTGCTTTTTCTGTAACAGTGTGTTTTTGTAATAATTATTAATCGAGGGCTAGAAAAATGTTGTAAGTGGTTCACAGAGGAATAATGGCCAGTGGCATCAGACGGCTCAGAGTGAGTGAAATTGTTAGTTCCTGTATATTTTGGTTCTTACATTATAAGTATAGATTCTGTTGATAATCGAATTCATATAGAATTTCCTACTTATTAGTTTTTCTTCTTTTCATGATTATGCACTGTTATCAAGATACGGATGTTGGGGGAATTTACTTTTGCAATTGAAGCCAAGCAAGTGGCTAAATAGGAAGCTAAGAGGGCCATGATTGTTGTAGACAAGCCTAAGCAAGACAAGCGACGTGCTATCATCAGGTAATACTTACACACATTTAAGTTAAATTTTCCTGCTAAAGATGGCCAAAATGGGTGGGTAAGCAAGGTTTGTACAACACAACCAAATACAAATAATGTTGGTAGTATTCTCAATAAGATGTGAAATAATCTTAGCTTCCGTATATAGGCTGCTTAAATACAAACGTGTAATATATTTTATTGTGTTTTTAAATTCATTAACCAATATTTTTTTGAGCAATGGATAGCCACTATGAACATTTGTATATTCATTGTATAGTCTTTGACTCAAACTTATATGTAGGTGAAGCTATTATACAGATTTGCATTAGCTACACCTTCGGGTCAAATTGGAACAAACCATAGGCAACAACATATTAAACATGAGGTGAATCTCTTGATTATATGTTGCATGTTTCTTAATAAATGATAATTATTGATATGATTTGTGGTTGAATCATGGGGCAGGGTAAATTTTTTTGTATCCTACTCAAATGTTGGCGTGTAAATTATAATTGCTTTGTTGCAGGGTGAGATGTGTTTTTCGTTTTTTGCAAATCAAGTCTTTAAAATTCATGTAAGTATTCTATCTAATCCTAATTCTTAAAATTAGTTTCTTTCTGATAATTAAGCCCCAATTTGAAACACCCCTAATTAAGCACGGCTGTTAGGTTATGTGTGAACAGTAGTTTAGGTACAAACTTTTCTAAAGGTGGTTACTTTATATGATGTTGCGGACTTTGTAAGGGAAGTTACAAAGTTTAGGTTCGAACTTTGTAAGGGAAGTTACAATTGTAGTGCGGACACACTGATAAATGAGATAGTAGGATGGACAATGTTACATGGTAGTATATTACTATGGTACTGACGTAAATGTAGACGATATGCCGAAACGCCCTTTGGTAATTTTAGATGATAGCATGGTAGTTTATCTAAGGGAGAATTGCGTATATATCCCTCCCAAAACACATAATTGCGTATATATCCAAGCCAAAATCATAATTGCGTATATATCCTTCCCAAACATTAAATTTGCCACGTATATCCAAATTATTATTTATGTATTTTTAAATCCAAAAAAACTTGATAATTATAATTTAGATTGAAATTGACCATTATACCCTTTTCTTAATTAGTTGTAATATAATTACACATATATCCCCTAAGATTCAACCATGTCACAAAGACTAAATGCAACAAACTACATATATCTATAAAACTGGTGATTACGAACGAACACAAAATATAAATTCTTCTTTATTCCATCGTAAGAAGACATGGATCTTTTATTTCTATTTCATGAAACATTGAAAGTCAAACTAGTTGTCTTCTGTTCTTTAACCCTTATAAATCTTGGCCTTGTAAACATATCATAAACTGTTTTCGAGGTTTTAAAGTGTTTGAAAGTGGTTGTCTAAACCACTTATTTGATTGTTATCTCCTAATTTGTGAATGAGATATTGCTTAGGTACAAATCGAAGCGGGTCGGGTTCTCGAGTCTTGTCGAATTCTATAGATAACCCATTTTTAATTGCTTGGAAGTGTCATTTCTAAGGTTTTGCACTAAATAAATGAAAAAAAGGTAAAAACTACGGATGAACACCACACGAACTTTCCAACGCATCATCAAATCCCAATAACAAAGACAACGGCATTACAACAGCATATATACTACTTCCAATTTAAAAGTTAAACACATCTGCTGATAACGGGGTGTTTGGGATTGATGCACAACAGACAACACTGAATGTGGCTACAACAATACAAAACAAAAGATGCTCAAGTAACCAAAACTTGACAAAGTATGACATTCCACTCATATAAATCCAACTTATTATAAACCAAACCAAAATCTAACATCTGAATCAAGTATTCTAGCATTTAAACTAACCCGACATATCAAAATAACAAGTGTTGTAGCAACTAAACCAACATACATTTCTAGAAATAACTGTTTTTTTGAGCTTTTCTATCTCGACCCTAACTCGGCAGAGCCTTCTTGAGCTTTTGTATTCTTCCGTCTTCTCCTGTAACAGAAAACAATCATTATCATTCGAATCAATATTAAGAGAAAAAGTCCAGAAAGAAAAAAAAAAGTTTAAAACCTTTTCGTCGTGGATGTTTCACCAAGATTTGAACTTTCAACCGGTGGATTTTTGCATGTCTTTTGAAGATGTCCAAGCCCACCGCATTTCTTACACTTGCGTCTTTTTTTGGACTCGTCCGCTGGTACAATTCTATTCTTTCTAGGTCGTCCAGCGGGGCGTTTGAAAACAGGTGGGTGCATCATCTCCACTGTTTCTAGGTGCATCCATTGATCCCGTCCAGGCATCGTAGCAACCTCAAAAGCATATGCATCTTTGAATTTTTGAATTGTGAAATATGGGTCAACATATTTTTCCCAACTTTCCCTTATGAATGCAATGAAAGCAGCCGCGTGAACACATGGAAGACCCTTTACTTGCCAAACCCGACAAGAGCATTTTCTCTCATCTAGTATTACCTCCCACCGTTTTCCCTTATATTTCACTTCCGCGTGATTGTCGTTGCTTCTGCAAACTTCATATTCACCCAAGTTCTACATGTAAAACATAAATAAAGATACGTTGATGTACATATATAGGTAACTAACATATAAGAACAAATTAACTTGTTAGGGGGATTTACTTGCCTTAGAGATACTGATGAGATATTTCTTAGCCATAGGAACCAATGTACCATTCCAAGTTGTAGCAATCCTTCTTTGCTCATCAAGTCGCTTCAAAATCTTTTCTCTAACGTCATCAAGAAGATCAAGCACAGGCTGATAACGACATGCTCCTATCCATGAATTAAATGCTTCTGAAATATTGTTGGTCATGTAATCACATTTGGCTATGGTGCCAAACTTACTTCGGCTCCATATCTTACTATGGTTCAAAGCAAGATATGTAATTGCATCTTCACTTTTATTAGCAATCTCCTTTAAACATCTGTCATGCTGAATAATGCTATAAGTTTTTGCAGCACACCAAAGGTTGGATTTAAAGAAGTCACCACGATATGTTTTCTTAAAGTTGTTATACAAATGCCTTATGCATTCCCTATGCTCAGCAGTTGGATAAATTTGCGTAATAGCAGATGCTAAACCTTTTTGCATATCCGATGATATAACAAGACCCTCCGGTGTCCCGATTGCTTTTTTTACTGACTCAAGAAACCATGTCCAAGAATTTGTATTCTCTGATTCAAGGACACTGTACGCTAATGGAAAAATGGAGTTGTTACCGTCGATACCCGTGGCAGCGGCTAGTACACCATTGAACTTACCTTTTAGATGACAAGCATCCAGAGAAATGTAAGGACGACAACCAGCAAGAAACCCTTTAGAGCAAGCAGCTAGTGAAATAAAAAAACGTTTAAAACACTTTTTTTCATTGATTATCTCAGAATCAATATCAACAACACTTCCCGGGTTCCTCTTTTGTAGTTCCTCTTTGAACTCATCCATTTGTAGAAAAGAGTCTTCCCACTTACCATACATTTCAGAATAGGCTTGTTCCTTCCCTCTAAAGACTTTGTGGTATGGTATGTTAACATTGTACTTTTTCATTAACCATTTCCTAAGCTCTCCTACAGCTACATTCCCATCAGATTTTAACTTGTCGGTAACTACGCTAGCAATCCATGCTTGAGTGGCATGCTTATTGCCACCCATGTTACTTCGAGTACATGTGTGTTTTTCTACCAATTTTCTAACCTGCAAGAGTAAAAATTCATTCAATTTAAACAAAACATGCATGTTATATGATGTAATTTTATGCAGTTATACACTTACTTCAAATGTAACCTTATCTTCCAGAAGAGAAGCGTGAATTCTCCACGGGCATTCTTCGTGTTCACACCTTGCTGTGAATCGGTCAAAATCGCTTTTCTCAATGTGGTAACTAAACTCATTTGTGATTGCATGATGATTCATAGCTATTCTAAAAGCAATCACGTTTGGGAATCTTGTTTGTATTTTCATCCTTGAACTCTTCTTTCTGTTTGAGTAAGTTTTTGAGTAACTTTCAATTTCACAATTCGATATCTCCTCATCGTTATCATCATCATTATCATCATCACTGCTATTATGGCTGAAGTAGCTTTCATCACTTGGATAATAATCTGAATTACCTTCACCTTGTGGTTCTTCATTAACTTCATGTTGACCACTGCACCAAAATATTATTAGATGTGTGACATGAATACATACTTTGCAATAAGATACATATAAATATTGGTGATACCTTTGTTGAGTATTACTTGTCCCAAGATTCTTATTTGTGGCCACATAAATTGTTATTTCTTTTTCTTGTTCGTACATATCAAGCATAACCTTGAAGCTCTCATCAGAATTAAGCTCACTAAAAGATTGATCTTGAGCGTACTTGTCAACAAAAAGAATTGAGAAAACTTGATCGCTATGTGATGGATAACGCTTCAAGACTTCTTCATTCAGCTCATTGAAGTCGAATGAGCATGTGTCCATATAGATACATTTTTGGGAGCCGAAACAATATTTTCTCCTATTTGAGTTCTTAACCATCTTAAAGAAGCCTTTGTATCTTAGTTTTAGCTTGTACTTGGATGATACTTGCCTAGAAGTAAAAATAAGTACATAAACGACATTACGAACTAGAAAGAGTAAAAAGTACGAGCTTTAATAAAATCATATAAACATACTCGATAATTGGTGAGTGAACCACGTTCTCCAATATTGGTATAGATGAGTCATGAACAGGAATATTAACAATATCATCATCGCCTGCCACTTTTCACAGCAAATCATATATTTCTTATTTTAACTAAAGCATGTAATCGTGATTATCAAGAGAAAGTTAAAACAACATTTAGGCATGATAGATCATATATATGAACAAAAATGAGGCTAAAAACTGGTGAATTACCTGAGGACATATTAGGGTTTGCAGTTGTAGATGATGTATGTTGATAAAAAAGAATTACAATTGACGTGATAACTATGATTGATTGTATGTTTAACAAAAGGGGTATGATAGTCAATTTCAATCTAAATTATAATTATCAAGTATTTTTGGGATTTAAAAATACATAAAATAATAATTTGGATATACATGGCAAATTTAATGTTTGGGAAGGATATATACGCAATTATGATTTTGGCTTGGATATATACGCAATTATGTGTTTTGGGAGGGATATATACGCAATTCTCCCTTTATCTAATGGTAGCATTAACTGATGTCGTTAACCGATTATTGGATGGCCAATATTGGTTGTAATCTAAGCATTATAACTAAAGTACAGGTTGTGGAAAATGGTCTTGAACTCTTGATACTATGCTTCTGTACAAAAGAGATGAAAAACCAGGTAACATATTCTATCAATTTTATTTGCGTGTTCATTTTCTTAATATGTTTGGATATACTCCCTCCGTCCCAAATTTATTGTCCAGTGTTGACTTTTTTAGTCTTTCTCCTTCAACTTTGACCTTATATATTTTTGTGGGTGTTATATAATATTTGATGCAAAATATATAAATGGATTGAGTTTTAAGTCTACTTTTCAATGGTATAATTTCTCATCAAGTATTATATAATAAAAAATATATATTTGTGGTCAAAGTTAAACCACTTTGACTTTGAAAATTCAAAGTGGACAATAATTTTGGGACGGAGGGAGTATATAATAATAAAATTTGGTCTATTTGTTCAGGTGCTTAACGAGATTGCTACAGAAACAAAATATTAAACCACGTGCCATACGACACCGTTTCTCCTTGAGCTTCTCCCGCCAATTCTTTTGGGCCACCGCTGATCCATCGGCAATCCTTGCTACTACAAGGCGTTAACCATTATGTTATATTGAAGCAATGGTGTGGCAAGCATGTTGCAACCGGGGTAGCCAAAGACAATGCCAACTTTCAGCCTGTTGTTGCGGATTGGTAAGCAGTTTCGAGCTTCTTCGTTTTACTTTTTTTTAATGACTTCAGTTTCATATTTATGACTTATCTGAATGGTAGAGTGAATGGTAGAGTTTTAGCTTTTTTTTTTCTTTGTAGACAGCTCATTATGTTAGTTGTTTAAGTACCTTTTTTATTTAACCGCCTCTTTTATGCACTAATATGGTATCTGCATATGATACTTTACCTATATAATTGTACATTTCTTTTATATTTGTTGGTCTGTGGAGCAGGAAATAGAGGTGAACTGGAACAACCACGTTCACAAGACGGATGGTGAAGCAAAAGGGTAGTTGTGAGAAACATGGAAATCGGATATGAGGAAAGCAGGCCTTCTTAACTGACTTTTGAACAGGTGGAGCAGAAATTCCAAAAGGAGATAATGAGAACGGTAGATGAGCAGGTTCATCTTGACGATGAAGAGATTGCTAGACACAAAGAGGTTAGTCATTATGTTATTTCGAAAATACATTAACTTTCTGCAATAAATTATAAAGCTACCATCATGTTCATTTTCACCAATATTAAGAAATTCATCAGTGTATTGGTTCGGTTGTGCTTGCCATAACTATAGACATATGATATTTGTATTTCATACTTAAGCTATTTGTTCAGCTTGGAATTTGTCCGTTCGAATGATTTTTATCAAAGAAAATTTTATTCTACTTTATTCTACGAGTATTTAAATATTTTGTTTCCATCCATTTTTTCTAATTATAATGAATTGCATTGAAATTTTTTTTCCTCTACATGATCAACAACGTGAAAGCCTAGATATTCTACTTTATTTATGCAAAATCGTCTCCGAAAAAAACAGGCACGCCCATAATGCGGCGACCGTTGCAATACTTGTAAAGGCTATTGCAAACATGACGAACAATAGGCTGAATGTAGCCCCATGTCACCTGGTTGATACACCCATGTATACGCTTTAAGAAAACAACTGCACGTGACGAAGTATGCTGACACTAGTGATTCAACTTCTAAACAATCCAACTTATGCAATGTGTATGCAGCTAATTGGTTATTCTTTCTGCTTAACAGTGAATGGCTTTTTACTCAACGTAATTTAAATTTTAGTCTATTGCAACTAGGTTAAAGGAAAATAGGAAATCAATTGTTGAAGCTCAGTAAATCTTCTAGACCTCACGATGTAACGAACTATCAAGTATACATGCTCAAAGATAAAAAGTCAAGTAACAGAAACACAAGCAAATCTTTAAGGATGCAAGGTCTAATAATCAATATTCACCGGGTATAATCCATTTACTCAAAAAAAAAAGTTCTAATAATTAAGCACAAATGCAATCCCAAACAATAAGGGTTCGTTTGGTATCCACCCATCTCTTTAAGATTTGGGTTTAGTGATCAAAAACCATATTTGGTTACATTATTTGGATTAAAAAGTGAGACTCAACCCCATTGGACCTATATATTTTTAAAGGAGATGAGTAAGGTGGGTTTTAAGTTTAAAATGGTCCTACTATAATTTTTCTTTTTTCTATTATAGTCCATATTAAATAAAAAGTCTATATTAAATTATAAAAAATGATTATTTATTAGTTAAATATATATTTTATTTCTTCTAATTTTTCTTTTTATCTCTCGAACATCAAATCCAAATTCAAATCCTAATTCAAATCTAAATCCTAATTCTAAACCCACCTACAAACCAAATGGGCCCTAAATTGACATGCATCTTTTATATAATAAAACAAAACCCCTATTGGGAATTTTTCATTTAAAAAAATTGGAACCATACCTTATTTAGTAATAATTTTATTTAAAAAAAATATATTTTCTTATTAGGTAACCTTTTTATATTTATCCATAACACAAGTAGAGATAAATACAAAAAATATAGATAAGATATTAAAAAAAAAAAAAAAAAACTATTTTCTTATTAGGTAACATTTTATATTTATCCACAACACAAGTAGAAGATAAATACAAAAAATATAGATAAGATGCAATTAACAATAGGATTAAAAATTCTAAATAATTATTTCAAAAAATTAAAAAAAACCCGCGCGTGCGCGGGCATTATAACTAGTGTACAAATACAATATCAACAATCTGCTAAACCAAAAAAATAAATAAATAAATAAACGAATCCCGATATCGTAACAACATGCATACATATTACAAATCAAAACCGTTGACCAACCAATCCGATCAAGATTTTAATACTAACTAACAACACTAGCTCAATATTACAAACAATTAGATCGATCCACTTCTACATAAAAAAAGGCTTTTGCGACAGTTTTTAAAGCCTTTTGGCATTGTTTTTGAACCGTACTAAGAGCTCTAGGTGCAGCAACGAACACCCCTTCGCCGTTCTTACGTGGCCCCCTCGCCGCAGCTCTTCACCACACCCCCCCCCCCTTGCCACAGCTCGCCATTTGGGAGCTCTTCGTCTGCACGGCAAAGCAAATCTCTGTCCTTTTGGTACTGTAGCGTCAGTGGAGCATGGGTTTTTTTTTACAATAAACCTGCTTCNTTTTTTTTTTTTTTTTTTTTTTTTTTTTTTTTTTTTTTTTTTTTTTTTTTTTTTTTTTTTTTTTTTTTTTTTTTTTTTTTACTCGATCTACAATCAAATTGTGTATTTTTTTTTTCGATCTATAATGTGACTGTTTATAGTGGAAATGATATAAAGGGGGGCGTGAGTGTAGGTTGTAATGGAATTAGGGTTTAATGACAGTTATATATATTCCTTACAACTTGAGTTTGTTTGTTTATTGTTTGACTTGAATGGGCTTAAACATAATCAATGATTGGGCTTGTATCAATAAACATTTTAAAAGTGTAATTTGGCTTCATAGATCCAAAGAATTTAGTTTGTATTGTATCAGTAAATATTTAAAATGTTTTTTATTTTGTTGTATTGTAATTTTATATTTAATGAAATGAATTTATTCTATTTAATGAAATAAATAAAAAAAATAAATGTGTAAGTGGTGGGGCCCAAATAAAGAAGTTGAGGTTAGTTGTGAGTGAGGAGGGGGTTAGTTGTGAAGAGGTGTTGGGTAAGGTGGCACCGGTGAGACCCAAATGAAGAGGTGTTGGTTCTTCACCACACCTAGCACTCTAAGTAGCGTTTCAAAAAATAAACTTTTTTTGTACGGTTCAGAAACTATACAAAAAAAATCATTGTCTTGTATGGTTTATTAAACATCCATACAAAATATCTCCATTTCAAAATCGAACGCTATTTTGTTTTTTGGTACGGTTTTTTTATAAACCGTACCAAAAATTAAAAAAAAAAAAAAAAAAAAAAAAAAAAAAACTTTTTTTTCCCCTGTAAACTCCATATCCAAACACTCAAAACAATTAAATCATTTACAGCAACCAAATAATATCACTTATAAACCCAAACAGTATGTAACAAAGTAACAAACTAACATTACATATATACATCAACAAGCACGACAATCTAAAGGGAAAATGGTGTGTTTGCACATAATCGTTAGATAAAAAGGTTATGCATATTACAACTATATAAACAACATCATCATGAGAACTATAGAAGGGTTTGAAAGCTAGATTTTGTCAACCAAACATTGTTTATTACTCTCATGCTCAAATCCAATCCTCACACCCCTCAAACAAACGGCCCCTCAAACAAACGCACCCTTACCACTCATGCTAGCACAAGTTTGGGATAACTTTTGCTTCTACACATTATAAGAAGTGCAAGTTAGCATGCTTAATGTATGATGATAAGTTGATAATAGGTGCAAATTAGCATATATATTAGTATTATTCATAGTGCTAACATACACATATATGATATGTTATTGCTTATTCTAGTCGGTTTGGTGAATGATAAATCAAGGTCAATATTATATAATTAAGTATAACTTTTTTTTCCTGTTTCACATTATGTAAATTATTTTTAAAGACCTATACTAGCTAGGCAACAATAAGTTTGACAAGGTCCTTAACTCATTATATAAATAGGTAACTGGTCTTGTATTTTTTATTGTTTCATTATTATAAATAAAGATTTCTTTTTTAGCCTAGCGATATACGAATTGGTCATCAAAAGAAAGTTGTGAATTAAAGTTTTGTTTATATATCTCACCATTCCCTTTCTCTCTTTACGAAACTCTTTCCTCCTTTACTAAACAATACTAGCTATCGATCTCGTTCCTATTCTTCCCATACATTCGCTTTCTTTCTAAAATATTTTCCTTCTATCTAGATTCCATATATAGTATATTCAACAACGACAGCGCCAAAGTTAATTATATTTTAACATTTCTAATGGTAGAAGGTGATGTGGCACTTGACGACACTGTCCAACAACTTCTTAATATTGATGAAGAAGTACAAAATCGTAGCAAGCATCATTCATGGTCGATTTACATGGTTCCTAGCGTCATTCGAGATCTCAGTCCACGTTATTACACCCCCCAGGTGGTCTCGATTGGACCTCTTCACCACGAAGATAAACATTTAATAGGATTCGAAGTGCACAAAGCTACTTATATGCATAATCTATTCCATAATGTGTTGCATCCATTGGATTCCACGCCAGAGCAAATAATGAAAGCATGTGTGACGAGGGTAAGTGGTTCAATAGACCAAATCAAGGCACGCTATATTGGGATGAAACCATACCCTGATTCTAAACTTGTTAAAATGATGGTAACGGATGCTTGTTTCATACTGGCTTTCATATACAATCATAACATAGGTTATTCTCCATTAGGAGAAAACGGGATGCTTTGCTGGCATATACTCATTGACATGTTTCTAATAGAAAACCAAATTCCATTTTTTGTTCTTCAAGACATATTTGAGTGTACTTTTCTAAAGCTTCATCCCGCACTGTCTCTTGCTGATTTTATCTTCCGTATTCAAAAATGGTGCAACATATATGAAGGAGATTTAGTAACGGGCAATTCTCGTATTTCTTCAACCCATGATCATATCCTTGGCTTTCTCCACAAATCTTACCAGAATCCAGATCGCGAACCATCAAGATGTCTTAAAAGGTTAAAAGGCCACTCTGTTGTGGAATTGGACAGGTCGGGAGTCAGGTTTGGTAAGAAACTTGATGCAAAGTGGCCAATGGCCATGGAACTGGAATTTTCAAGGTTCCTATGCTTCCCTTTGTCATGGAGCAAACCGACTCTTAAAATGCCAGTATTGGGTCTTTATGATGGCACAGAGCCGATTGTAAGGAACCTCATTATATATGAGCAATCCGCTCTAGTTCAGACTTGTGTCACATCATATATGAAAGTGATGGATATGCTAATAGATATTCCTGAAGATGTTGCCATGTTAACAAAATCACAAGTCCTTTCACACGGACTTGGTTCCGATGCGAAAGCAGCAAATCTAATGAACAACATGTTGAAAGAGATTCCTATTACGGATTTTTATTACGCGGATGAATGGGAGCAAATAGATAAGTACTACAATGCTTATTGGCCCAACCATATTGCACAGTTGAATCGTAAGTATTTCAGTAACCCATGGAGTATCATTGCTCTAATTGCTGGATTCGTCCTGTTTGTTCTTACTGTGGTTCAAACTGTCTATGGTGTTAAGGCTGCATGTCCATGATCCCATAGTTGTTTCGAGCATATGGAACCAATCAGCTGATTATTGATGTGCTTATTCTTATTCTTCAACTTTACTCATGTATTATCTTTTAAATTTTTTTTATCCATGTTCTACAATTATAATTTCATTGTAAGCTTAACGTTGTTTTCGTCATTATAAATTTATAATGTTCCTTCCTAGGCACCAAACTGTGTTTTAATTACATGTGTAATTTTCATTACGTTTTCAAGCTAGATCTCTCCCATTGACAAAAGTCCAATGGTATTACTCTCTCCGTTCAAAACTAATTCTCCCGCTAAAAATCACAACGTAAACATAATTATTATTATTATTATTATTTTTACAATTTACCAGAATGACAGTTTTACCCTTAACTAATTAATGTTTTCTTTAAAGTTTATCATAATAATTTCAAGCAAAAGTATTATGGTAAACTCGATGAAACTTACATATTTATTTTTAGCAGGGTTCTAAAAGGCACGTCATGGCGGCGATAAGGCGTCGTTAAGACACGAAGCGTGACCTCCACATTACGCAATAGACCAAGGCATCGGCTTTAGGCGTGGCGTGAAGGCACGATAAGGCGCAACGCGTGGCGCCTAGTTTTAATTTAACTCCGATGAAAAATGTTTTTTTGAAAGAAATGAACAATATTACATACAATGATAGTTTATTGACTTAATTCCTTATGTATAACACGTTTCATAAACTCAATGTATATAAATAATATGATATATGATATAATATATAAATCTATAAATATTTTCATATTTTGTATCGCTTTAAGTTACGTCTTAAAAACGCTATAGATTTCCATAGCTTATAAGACGTGAGATTTGGCCATGCCGCCACGTCACGTCTCACGCTATTAATAACCTTGATTTTTAGCAATAGAAAATTAAATTAGTACATCTCAAAAAAAAAATAAATAAATAAACAAGTAATAAATAATAAAAAAATGACATGAAATAAAATGAACTATTAATTTTGGTATTATAACCATTTATGGTCAATAGTTCAAGTAAAATTATTATAGCATTTTGTCATTTACAACTTCCTTACTTTTGTGGTTGCCAGGTTTTCTTATTCTTATGGGACTTAGGATCAAATGAGAAATATAATTAAGATGAGAAAAATGAGAAGACATTACAACCACAAATATTAGATGCATCCTTGAAAAATAGATGCATCTCCTATTATTTCTCTTTCCTTATTTGAAATATGTGGCTATAATTTTTTCTAACTCTTCTCATTTCATTAATTCTTCTCACTAGATCCATACTCATTCTTATGGTGCCATTGTTGTATATATTCTTGTTCGTGTTTTTGTTAAGGCCTTATACATTAAAAAAATAGTTGAATCTACACACCTTTTTCTTCACATGTTTAAAACGAGGTTTTTAGCCCGCGCGTTACCGCGGGATGTTTGTATACGTAAGAAAATGAAATGGTACACATTATGATATCAATAATTTGAGAAGCCACCTGCTGGCAAGGTCGAAGATTACATCAACACAAAACTTCTTAGTTGTTTACCCTTTAAGGGTGATAAGGAAAGGTGGTTACCCAAAGAGAATCAAAATTACAAAAACAAAGACAAAAAGCATAACAAAACATTACTGTATATTCCTTTTTGCTAAATAGCCATTTAAAATTTGTGTGTTTTCTGTCCTCAACTTTAGCACTCAGTAGGTATTGCTTGTAAAAATTTGTCAAAACGACAATATGTAGAACATGATATTGAGTTCCACAAACCATTAGTACACATTGGTTAAGCAGTAGCTAACGCTCCCTCTACTGGTCAGAATTCGTTTTTCTTTCCAGTCTTGGAACAGAAGTGGTTACCGCTGGTGTGGGGCTTGAATTTACAACACTTGACTGGCGAAGATTGAGAACGGATATTCCACTTGAAATTTGAGCTACACCTTGATCACTGGTACCTGTGTTTAAAATGTGTGTAAAATTATATTTGTTTATTAACACTTAATAATGTGTAAAAATTTGTTACGTTAATATATATATATATATATATATATATATATATATATATATATATATATATAACTTTATTTTCAGAACCCTGTTAAGTGCGAGAACTAGAACCCCCTTTTTTACTTTTAATAATACATAATGTACAACATATTAATGCAAAATGGCATTTTTGAAAATATCTGCAACTTATTTTAGGAAGAATAAATGAATTAGGGGCAAATTAGGTATATTATTTCTCCATAAAAGTAGCATCTGATAAGAATAGAATCAGTTACATGTTACGGAGTATAATCATTCACCACCACATCGTCTCTCTCCTTTCCACAAGATCTAACCGCCGCCTCCATCCTCCTCAAACACCATGATCATCAAGGCCACCAATGTCTCCCTTATAATCTACATCTCACTCTTTTTTGAACTGGAAACCAGAGACACTCTATTCTCCAAAACCGCCTAATCGAAACCGTCACCAAAACTCAAGCGATTAGCCATCACTACTGCCCTCAAGGACTACAATCACCATCAGTATTTAGACAGGATAATCAAATCGAAGTTATTACCATTGGTGGTTCGAGGTTCGAGTTCATGTTTCGATCTGATTTCCTTGGTGGTTCTTGTTCGAATCAAGTTTTAGTCGTTTTTGGTTTCATTAGGAGGTAGTTCACAAACCTTAATTGCATAATAATGAATCGTTATTCATAAGTCAAGTATGATAGTTATATTTGTACCTGCTATCAACCACAAAGCACCATTTGTTTTCTTCTTTTCTTTCTTGACTTGTTTACAACATAGACAAAAGTTATCTACAGTAATGCCGCAAAAATAAATTTTATGTACACTAAAGACGCATAGAAAAGTTAATGGTAGAATAGCGTTTAATTTATACATTGCGGAATATTTGTTTTCTCTTCTTCATATCAAGCATAGGCGTACGTGGTACGCATGCGTATTTTTTGTAACAAGATTTTAGACTATTTCGAAAATAAATGAGTTATCATTGATGCTATATCAATAGACATTTACAACAACAATATGTTAATACAACAACAATCTGTTCACTTGGGTCGTGCGTATGCACGACAAGAACGTACCTAGTATGTTTAATAAACACCATTCAAAAGAAAAAATTAATGGAAAGATGCATATATGTTTAATGGTAGGTGTAAGATCAATTAAGAGGGTTGTGCATATATGTTTCGAGGTTGATATGAAATTGATAAGTGAGTGTGCGTATGTGTTTGATGGTTGATATAAAATCAATTCACGGGTTGTGCATATATGTTTCGAGGTTGATATGAAATTAATGAATGAGTGTGCATATGTGTTTTTTCGTTGATATAAAATCAATTGAAGGGGAGTGCATATATGTTTCAAGGTTGATTTGAAATTAATGAATGAGTGTGCATATGTGTCTTTTGGTTGATATAAAATCAATTGAAGGGGTGTGCATATATGTTTTAAGGTTGGTATAATATCAACGACTTGATGTGTTTTATAATTGATATAAATTTATTTATGAGAAGCTCTCTAATCTAGTTTTAAGAATGATTTTTCTTGTTTTAAATTATTGTTTCAGGTGGCTATGGCTTAATGGGAATGGTTGCTTGTTTGACTTTGAAAGAATAGCTGATGGCGAAGAACATGATACCGATTAAAGAAAACAAAGATCGAAATCACATGTCTAGAGAGATTAGGTGTGCACAGTGTGTACGAATACAAGGATGAATACGTGGGCACATAATGTGAACTAGATGTTAAAGAAAATAAATGGCACAAATGTGGATATATATATTTTCACCAGATGTACACTCATGTTGTTCAATTTACAAATTTTGAGTTGTAATAAGTTTATATTTTATGTATTATAATCAAATGCAACGTTATATATAACTTATAAAAATGTGTATGATGAAAAATTTGTTTGTCTCATTAAATGTTATGGCGTGTTTTTTTTTTCTTTAATATTTAGAATTTGTTGTCTAAAAAACATTTATGTTCTGTAAAAAACATACATGCACCTCATCTTTTTTAAAAAAAAACATACATGCACCTCATCTTTGAAAAAAAAAAAAAAAAAA
>LBNU01033485.1:75262-98184 GCA_014162995.1 Artemisia annua
AATAAACATACATATTAGTAGTTGTTTGAGTCAAATGCTTGTATCGAGTCATAATGAAATTTTACAGGATTCCAGGAATTGAGGTAATTGTTTTTCCAGAAATTTTCCGGAAACTAAACATAAGGATTCTGTCAGATCAATTCTGATGGCGTCAGGTTTTGATTCCAGAAAATGTTTTTAAAATTTAGTTTTTTTGCCGGGTTATAAAAATTACTGCATCTTTAATTCCAGGAATCTGCAAAATTTTCAATCCACAAGCATTATATCCTTATATAGAATTTGCCGCCGATTTTACGCAAGGTTTGCCTAGATTGTTTTCTCAGGTTTAACAGGTTACGTTCGACAAGAAGATGAATATGGAATCAAGTTCATGACATCAAGCTTTTGGAGTCACTTTGATCTTAGAACTTTTACATCATCTTGGAAGAAGATCTAACCATGTTACCACATGATCCACATCAAACGAATCAGGGGAGTATTTGTTTCATCTTTCATTTTCTCTACTTTTACATATTTTATATGAACATTCGGTTTAAGTGTAAGGGGGGTAAATGAAGTCACCTTAGAAAATGTTATTACGCTTGATTTTTGTTTTGTATAATGGTAGATGTGTAATAAAACCGAGAGAAATATTTGTTAGGGCAATTTTAGCGCAAATTTAAAATTTTTTACAACATATAGGAGTGAAACTTTAGGGACAATAAGCGTCTCATGGATAGGGAATTGTATGACTAGCACAAAAAACCGTACCACTAAAAAAAAATTTCCCCAAATATGTGAGGTTCGCCCCTAGAATTGGTAGGAAAAGCATTCATTGTTGATGCTTGTGTGTGTACCGGTAGCCTATAGATTCTAGAACTTGCGTTAGTGATCATCCCAAATCCATAAGTGAGACTACATTCTTGTAGTTAGATTTACTATATGATAAGAGGCATTAGGATAACCCTTGTTTTTAAACCCGTATTATAATTACTTGACCAATGAAGCCAATGAACTTGACTAATAAAGTCAAGTAATTTTCTCACACCTTAGCATTGTACTCATTTTTGTACACGATACCCCTAGTACACCCCTTAGAGCCTATCTTTTCGTTTCTAACTTTAAGCATTTTACTTAAAGGAAGAATTTGTTTACAATCCACCCCAAATGTACACCTAAATCGCCTTAGCCTACCTTGTATGCACTCATCTTTAGTGCATTATTGTTACATGTTTAAACCCTTAGTTAATTGTCTAATTGATTACATGGTTGCTAAGTCGAGTCATATCCTTGTACATCGGTTCGTTGTGTTTTGGTGTGCAAAAACAATTTATCAAAAGTACCAACAAAGTGAGGTCAATGTTATCGTGAGTGACAACAAGACGTGGAGAAATACAAGTAAACCTTTTAGGAAAAAGATTACCTCGTAAACTCGTGCAATGTGATATTTGTGAGACCGGGAAGTGATTCCCTGGGTCGTACCCCAACGAGGTGTGAATGGAAAGTTTCGTGAAAGATCGAGATTAAAGACTTGTATGAGGTTGTGAAAGGTTAATTGGAGTTATGGTACATTAAAATTACGAAAATTAACAATTAACGGACGAAAACGAAAATAAACGCAACCTAAATGGGAAAATACAAAAGGAAATGCTAAGGGAATCCTAAAACTACCTAAACAACTACGGGAAACAAGTTAGGAAAAGCAGGGAATCCTAAATCACAATTTAAATTAAACACGTGACCTTTATTAAAAATAAACATCAACGCGCAAAATAAAACGTGAAATTTAAGCTACAAAAGTCCTACGAGCATGCAAACAATTTTTCAACGCACTAAAAGACAAAAGAAAATTTTAGAAAAAAGAAACTTAATTTTTTTAAATACTACAAATAAAAACTAATTTATGAAAAATATGAAAAGGCTGGGTACAGTGCAAAAATAAGCAAATCAATAAGCAAATAAGCTGAGAAGGGCTTAATTAGACAAAACAGAAAACTAAGTGTTATATATTAAATTTTGCATGTTATAACCGAGACAAGACCCAAGGGCAGTTGGTTTGGAGTGTTGTGTTGTGAGTTGGTTATGTGCTAGAGGTCAGGGGTTCGACCCCCACCTTTTGCAATTTTTTACAAAACATTTTTTTTGTTTTACCAGCACATACACTCAAGTCGTAAGCTTCCTAACAATCCAAGTCAATTCTCATTTAAACAGAATATAACAACAACAGCAGACAATTATATCAGCAACAGCAACAAGGTCAATTAACAAGAGATCACAAATCTCAGAACATGAATCAAGCAAAACAAAAAAAGAAAAAAGAGAATAGCAGCAGCAACAAAACAACAACAATAATAAACAACAACAACAAAAATCAATACAACAACAAAACCAGCAAACAACAACAAAAGCAACAAGATCTATAACAACAATAACAAGAACTACAGGAAGTTCAAAAGCAGCAGCAGATCACAGTCCAAAATGGGACAAGATAAGGGCTTAAAATAAGTTATAAAATAAGCTTAAATCAGCAAACAAAAGGCACAACCTAAGACACCGCCTAGGAAAGATCCCAAAACAGCAAATATTACAACAAACTACCCAGAATTGCCCAATCTATGTTTGATTGAAAATGGGTCAGAATCATGTAGCAGGGCATGAACAGATAAAAAGGGCTAATGCAGGGCAAGATTTAAACTAGCAAATGAACTTAAAAATCTCGAATAAGCTTCAAACTGTAAAATCTGTACTACTAGCTACTTATCAAAACAAATAGATAACCTAAATCCTACTCCAACCTTCTGAAATTGAGATCAAAAGGGAAGGTGAGGCTGCTGAACAGATTTGACAGAATGGGTAACAAAATGAGTATAGACCCATGAAAGTCAAAAACTAGGTGGTGCACACATACACTATCCTATTGGGGACTGAAATGAAGCATAACTACCCACTAAAAAGGTCTAAACTAAGAATCTACTATGTCCACTAAAAAAAATTGTTAACACTAGAATTTTAGGAAAAACAAGTTCAAACTCTTGAAAACTTTCAGGAAATGCAGAATCTTGCTTGAAAACTACTGAGAACAACAACATAGAGCTAATTGAAATTGAAAAATTGAAAAACAACAAGTCTAGGCTAGATTTTTACCTTGTGCCAAACACTCTCTAGAAGGCTGCTATGGAAATATTTCTTAATGGAAAAGAGATTTAAAACTAAAACTTGAGACCAAAGGCTGTAAAAAGCTATAACAACTCTACATGGGCACAACTCAATTGATTATAAGCAGTTTAGAGAAGCACCTAATAAGTTGGCTAAAGGGGCATTAGTGAGCTCAATCTTAACTAATACTTGTAGCCTACTAACTAAGCATAATTAACATACCATAAGTCAAGTAAGCAGAAGAAAAAAAAACATAAAGGAAGCAGTGAACAAGCAATAAGCAGTTGCACATAAAAAAGGATTTCAAACTTTCATTAAATTAAATTAAAGAGTACAAAAGGTTTTTAAAAACTAAAGACAATGAAAACTACAACTAAAATCTACTTAACTACCTACTGCCATTCAATGGCTTACGTCCCATTCTATTTATACTAAAAATGCTAACTAAGGTTCCTATTCTTCATGTGCTTTCTTTTTGAGAGAAAAGCAGCCTTGAGACTCATTTGTGCTTCTTGGAATAAATCCCAGCTGTTGGATTGAATTGGAATCCATCTTAGCCTTTGATTTTATTTTAGCGCCCAATATAGGTGGTAGATTGCCAGCTTGGCAGTTAAAAAGTATACAAGCACATGGGTTGGCTTGTGGAGGTGGTATAGTAGGGTGGCTGGTAGGTGTTGGGGGAGTGTGGAGGAGACAATGTTGTCTGGTGAAGGTACAATGCTTTTTTTTGGGGGTCAAGGTATTCAGTTTTGGCGGGGAAGAGGTTAGGGGTGAGAGGGGTTGACCTGGGTGTTATAAAACGTAGGGTGAAAGTTGGGCTGGTGGAGTGAAAGTGTAGTTGGGCCAAACAAGGGAAATGGGCCATGGCAATTTAGTAGGTATTGGGTTATGAGTTTATTTGTTTTGGATTTGGAGACTTAGTAATAATAATATGGGCTGACTTGGCCCAATAAGTGGGGTGTAGTCGACCCATAAAATTTGGTTTCGGGTTCGGTTTTCCAATCTCTTTCCAAAACTGTATCCGAGGGTTGACTTTGACTCTGCCATGAAAATTCAAAATGCACAGTTGCTATCGAGTCGATCCAAAAATGTCTGTTATGGCTCTGTTTTCAATCCTTTGTACCTGAAACACGCAAAAACACACTCCAAGGATATTTGTGACATTAGTTGACCGTTTTTAAGTGTTTTTGGTTGTTTTGATTCGGAAAATGGAAGAAAAGATATGTGTAAAATGACACATATCATACATATTGTTTTGGGACGATTGGGACTCATGGGTAAAGTACTAACGTAATGGAGTAATGGGGAAGAAGTCAATTATTACCCCTATATGTGCGTTAATATTTTAAAGTACTCCAAGTTTTTCAATTATCTTAATTCGAGTCATTAGAATAGTTAATTGTAAAGTATGTAAAAGTTCTGTAAGGGGAGAACCGAGGCCCCTATGATGTATTATTTTGGATGGTAGGGCAAGAGTGTATGACTACTTTCTCTCTCTAAGATGTTCATCACATTTTATCATGTAATTCATCATCTAAATTCGATCTAGCCATTGAATTTTGATTTTGTTTTTTGTTTTCTAATCTACTATTCATCCTCTATCTATTCATATAATTTTCCCCAAAATTCATACTCTTCCCCTTCATTAAATTCATTTTATAAAACCGTTTTCACTGTGTGTCTTCTTCCGTGTCATTAAATTCACCTTTCCCAATTTAAACTTAGTATGCTATTCATCTGATTTTCATTTCATCATGTCGGATTCTAATCCACAATCACATAATCCAGATCCAGTAAACCCTAATTTCATGCCACCTCCGGTGACAAATGATATTGTGAGATCTAAAAGGAATACTAGGCACTCGGGTACTGATAATAAGCAAGCTATGAAGAATAGTGGTAGTAGTTATAAAGTTTCTTTAGGTGTGAAGAAAAGTTCTAAAAAGAGTAGTGGTAAGAATAAAGGGGTAGTTAAAGGTATGGAAGGTGTGGAATTTGGTGAAGTGAATGCTGAAGATATGGAAGCTAAGGATGATGAGACTGAGGTTAGTGATGGAGATTCTGAGGTTGTTATGGCTTCTAGCACACAGGTTTTGGTTGGAAGTGATGTTGTGTCTAACTGTGATGTTAAAAGTTATGGTAAGTCTCATGTCTCTACTACTGGTGATAAGGTTGATGGAGTTGAGGGTAGTGGTACTGGTAATGAAAATATGATACCTGTGAATGAGTTAAATGTGGGTAAAAATGGGAATAGTGGGGTGTATAATACTAGTAATGTTATGCGTGTGCCATTTGAAGACAATCCTGTGTTGAATCCTAGTCAGGTTAAGGCTTCTTCTAGTGTGAGCAATATTGATAAGGGTGGGAGTCAGAATAAGAATGATAACCATTGGCCTAGTTTAAGTGAGACTATTAAGGTTGGGGGTAGTAATAATGATGCTGAGGGTAGACTTAAGAATCATGACACTATTATGGCTGATAATAATGTGAAAAAGAATGTTTCATTTGCTTCTGCTTTTAAAGGGCTTACTGGTTATGGGAATAATAAGTTGATGAAGGTGCCTGTTAGAGTGAATGAGCAAGGAAGAGAAGTGGTGGATATGGATCCACTTATTAAGGAAGGAAGTAAGAAATGGGATCTTACTTTGGTTGGTTATTTTGTTGGTCTGAAAATGAATTATAATGATATATCAGGTCACCTAAGAAGAATGTGGAGGTCACACCAGTTGTCTGAAATTATCACTAATGAATGTGGTTTGCTGTTTCTTAAGTTTAGATCTGTGGAAGGTATGGAGTTTGTGTTAGAGAATGGTCCTTGGTTGGTGGATGGTAAACCTTTGTTTGTTCAGAAATGGGAGGCAGATTTGTGTATGGAAAGGCCTGAACCTTCTAAAGTTCCAATTTGGGTCAAGCTCATGAATGTTCCTCTTGAGGCATGGAATGTGCATGGTATTAGTAGGATTGCTAGTAGGATAGGTAACCCTATCATAATGGACAGAATTACAACTTCTATGTGTGAAAGAGCTTATGGAAGGGCTAGTTTCGCTAGGGTACTTATTGAAGTTGATGCTGATAGGGAGCTAGTTGATAATGTAGAAGTATGTTATGAAAGTTTGGGTAAATCTATGAACCTTAGAGTTGAGTATGCTTGGAAGCCTCCACATTGTACTCAATGTAAGGTTTTTGGTCATGAATCAAAAGCATGTATCAAAAGAGAAGGTAGTAGGGATGAAAAGGCTGAAAAAGGGAAAAGTGTTGAAGAGAATAATGTGAAGCATAATGAAAATAGTGTTGATGAGGGGAAGTGGCAGGATGTGAGAAAGTTTGCCAATAATGGTGCTGGTACTAGTAAAGAAAATGGGAATCAGAGTAATGGGTATTATGGGAACAGGGGAGGTACTAGTAATAGGGGTAGAGGTGGAATGATGGGTAGAGGTGGGTATATGGGTAGGGGTGGTATGAGTCAGAGGAATGGTAAGGAAGGGAATGCTATGAGGTATATTCCAGTGGAAAATATGGGCAAGAAGGTTGATGAGGGGTTGGTTTTAGATGGTAATAACAAAAATAAAGGGGTATCTGTCTCAAAGGTGGATTTGAAGAGTAAGAGTAGTAAACAAAATGATATAAATATTAAGAATAGTTTTGATGTTTTAGCTAAAGAGGACATAAATGAAGTGGAAGTTGGTAGTGATGAATGGGTTCAAATGAGGAAAAAGATTGATTTAGCTTGTGATTTAGGTATGAGTATTGCTGAGAGTGAGAAGTTGAGATGGTCCAAGGATTTGAAAAAGTATCATGAGGATAAATGCTCTACAAAGGCTAATAATAAGATGATGGAGGGCCTGAAATGGAGGATCTCTAAACTTCATAAGGATATTAGTTATGGACATACTAATATAGCTATGAATGCTAAACTTAAGGCTGATGAATTATGTAAAGAAATTATGAAGGAAACAGGTATGACTCATAATCAAGCTTATATGAAAGCTTATGATGAGTGTTACAGAGCTGAACTAGATGTTATTGATGGGTGGGTTAAGGAGAGACAAAAGGCTGAGGTTGAGTTATTTTTTCTGTCTGACTTAGTACTAACTGATGTGGTTAGAAACACTTGGACAGAGGAAATGATTCAACAATTTGAAAGCCTTGTTGGTCTTAAAGTTGATGGTATGATCAAAAAACGTTTTGAAGATGGAGTTATTGAGAGTATGGAGGATTAAGTGGCTAAGGAGGCTAATAGTAATGCTCATTTCATGACACAAGATATTGCTTCAAATGTGGTGGGTAGCAGCTCTTCTCAGATGCAAGGTGACATTGCATCTAACTCCTCTCTTTTTTAATGATGAATATTGCTTCATGGAATGTCAAAGGGATGTGTGATTCTCTTAGACAAGATGAAGTTAAAAACATGATTAGGAGTAATAGTATTAGTATGTGTGGTATTCTTGAAACTCAACTTAGGAAGAAATTTGTTAATAAGGTTTGTGATGAGGTGTTTGGTCAATGGAATTGGGTCTCCAACACTGTTGATAGTCCTAAAGGGTGTAGAATAGCAGTGGGTTGGGACAGTAGTATTATTAGCTCCACTTTAATTTCTCAATCTAGCCAAGTCATGCATTTCTTGGTTAGTAATAAGGGTAGTAACATGGTCATGTATGTCTCTTTTGTGTATGGTAGTAACACTGTTAAGGAAAGACTGTTATTATGGAAGAACCTTACTGAACATAATACAGTTGTGGGTAATTGTCCTTGGGTGATGTTGGGTGACTTTAATTGTACCCTGCATCATAATGAAAATTCTAATTGTTTTAATATGAAGAAAGGCTTAGGTATGTTGGAATTCAGAGAGTGTGTTAGAGAATTGAATATGGATGATATTAATAGTAGTGGCTTGTTTTATACTTGGATTCAAAAGAGGAAAGACCCTAGAGAGGGTATTCTTAAAAAACTTGATAGAATTATGGGTAATGGTTGTTTTGTGGCTATGTTTCCTGATAGTGCTGCTAAATTTTTACCCTTTTTGTCTTCTGATCATGCTCCTGCAATTCTCATGATGCCTGATGTTAAGATTAAAAGGAAGAAGGGTAGAGCTTTCAGGTTTATGAATTATTTGACTGATAAAAAAGGTTTCTTAGATACTGTGGAAAGTAATTGGAAGTTGGAGGTGAAGGGTTATGATATGTATGTGCTTGCTAAAAGATTAAAGGCTATGAAAAGCCATTTAAGAAGACTTAATAGAGAGAATGGTAATGTGTTTGATAAAGTCAAGTATTTGAAAATTGAATTAGAAAGGGTTCAATGTAGTTTGGATAAGGACCCTCATAATGTCATGTTGAGGCAAGATGAGATGTTATTTGCTGCTGCTTACAAAAGTGCTCTGATTGATGAGGAAAAAGTTCTTAAGCAGAAAACTAGAATTGAATGGTTGAAAGAAGGTGATTTCAATAGTACCTTTTTTCACAATTTTGTGAAGGGAAGAGTTAGTAAGAATAGAATTAATGACATCAGAGATATGCATGGTAACTACTTCACTGGTGATGATATTGCTAGCTGTTTTGTTGAACACTTTCAGAAGTTTTTTGGTGCTAGTAGTGATATGTATCCGATAGAAGATCCTGGTAGTCTCTTTACCAATAAACTTGATCCAGTGACTGCTTTGGATATGATTGCTGATGTTACTGATGAGGAGATCAAGAGTGCATTATTTGACATTGATGATGACAAAGCTTCTGGTCCAGATGGGTACACTGCTAAATTCTTTAAAGTTGCTTGGAAAGTGGTTGGGAATGATACTTGTGCAGCTGTTAGAGAATTCTTCACAAGTGGAAAATTGCTTGGTGAGTTTAACTCCACACTTATTTATCTTATCCCTAAATGTAATAATCCTACCATGGTCACTGATTTCAGACCTATATCTTGCTGCAATGTGATCTACAAAACCATTAGTAAAGTTATAACAAATAGAATTAAAAAGGTGTTGAATGATTTGGTTAATGTTAACCAAAGTGCATTCATACCTTGGAGGCAAATTTGTGACAATATTCTGTTAAGTCAAGAATTTATGAGAGGTTATGAGTGGAATTGGGGGGCTAAGAGATGTGCTTTCAAAATTGACATTCTTAAAGCCTATGATACTGTATGTTGGAAGTTTTTGGAATTAATTTTGAATGAGTTTGGGTTTCATCCAGTGATGGTTCATTGGATTATGATTTGCTTGACTTCTGCTCATTTTTCTGTGTGTATAAATAGTGAAACTCATGGATTTTTCAAAGCTGGTAGAGGACTGAGACAAGGGGATCCCATTTCCCCTTATCTTTTTTACTTTGGTTATGGAAGTGTTGAGTTTAATGATCAAAAGGCAAGTGAAGGCTGAAAGGAAGTTTCTCTATCATTGGGGTTGTAAAGAGCTAAAGATTACTAGCCTTTTCTTTGCTGATGATATTCTTATGTTGTGCCATGGTGACTTAACTTCTGCTTCTGTTCTTAGAAGGGGGCTTGATGAGTTTAGTATGGCCTCTGGTCTTTATCCTAGTATGGGTAAATGTGAAGCTTTCTTTAGTAGTAATATGTCTATGGAGGAGATTTCTAGTATTAAAATGGTGATGCCTTTTAGAGTTGGAAGTCTTCCTATTAGGTATCTAGGTGTTCCTCTTGTGTCAAAAGGGCTGAAAATTGATGATTGTAAGGCTTTGATTGATATTGTTGATAAAAGAATAGGTGACTGGAAAAACAAAAGTTTGTCATTAGCTGGGAGACTACAACTGATTACTTCTGTGTTAGCTTCCATTCAAGTCTATTGGTCCTCTCTTTTCATATTGCCTAATAGTGTTTGTGATCATATTGATAACATGTTCAAAAGATTTTTATGGAATAGGGGTGATAATATTCAGGGTAAGGCTAGTGTAGCTTGGAAAGATGTGTGTTTGCCCAAAAGTCAGGGAGGTCTTGGAATTAAATCTGTTCTTCTATGGAATAAAGCTTTAATGACTAAGCATCTGTGGAACATTGTTTGCAAGAAGAATTCTGTATGGGTTAAGTGGATTTACTCATATAGGTTAAGAGGTAAAAGTATTTGGAGTATTAATTTGAAGAAAGGGGCTCCTTGGAGTTGGAAAAAGCTGCTTGACTTAAGAGATATGGTTAGACAGTTCATATGGGTTAAAATTGGAAATGGAAGGGATTGCAATATTTGGTTTGATAGATGGCATACCTCTGGGCCTTTATGTAAAGAGATTAGTTAGGGTGATCTAGCTATGGCTGGTATGGATCCTAAAGCTAAAGTTGCTGACTTAATTGATGAAGATGGATGGTCATGGCCTATGGAATGGGATGGTAGGTTTGATGTTGTTCTTAATGTTCCTGTTCCTAATCTTGATTCAAATGTTAATGACAGATTGGTTTGGATTGATAAGAAGGGTAAAGAAACTGCTTTCTCTATAAGTGAAGTATGGAAAGCTATTAGAAATGACTCTCCAGAGGTCATTTGGCACAAACATGTTTGGTTTAGTCAATGCATTCCTAGATATGCTTTTATTCTTTGGAGTGCTATTAAAGGGAGGCTTAAGACTAGAGACAGACTGGCTAGATGGTTTGAGGTGAATGATAAAAGGTGTTTGTTATGCAATCAGCATGATGAAACCCATAGCCATTTGTTCTTCTCTTGTGAATTTTCTAAAAAGATTTGGGAACAACTGAAACCTATGTCTGAACTTGAGCATGTGGGTAATGAATGGGCTAGAGTGATTTCTTCCATAGTTAACAAGCCTGCTGTCAACAACATATGGAGTGTTATACAAAGACTGGTTCTGAGTGCTGCTGTCTACTCTATTTGGCATGAAAGGAACAATAGAAGAGCAAACCAAACCAGTAGAGATGTGGAAGTTGTCTTTAACAGTATTGTGAATACTGTGAGGATGAAATTGCTGGGTCTCAAGCTTAAGTATACTGCTAATGTGCATAAAGCTTCAATCATTTGGAACATTCCTTTGGGCAGAAGTGAGTACTACAAGAGATTGGTGGATGAGCTGCTCAGAAGTTAAGTCTTCTTGTTCTATGGTTATTATGTGGTTTGAATCTTTTTATCTTTGTCACTGGTTTCTTTTTTCCAAAGAAGGAACTGGTTTATGGTTATGTAATTTTTGCTTTGACCCTTTTATTGGTGATTCTGTGCAGCTGTGTATGTTCAGGTCACCTTTTTGGGTCATAAAGCAGAATGGTATTGTCATTTGTATTAAGATGGTTTTTGCTGATGATTGGGGCAAGCATGGATGGGCTAAGAATAAAGCTAGACTGAAGATGATTATGGCAGTAGAGATGCAGTGTGTTTTTTGCAGAGTAGAGTATGTTATTGACAGACATGACCAGGTGATGATTAAGGAGCTTAGATGCTGGATGATTTTCTTTATGGAGGTGCATGGTCTTATGTGGGAAGGTCTTGGAGAGTGTGGTACTCTTTTTTTCCTTCACTATGGTTTTACCCTCAGGGTTTTACATAGGAAGGTTTTTAAGGAGGCTGACTTCTTCAAGACTGCCATCCTGGCTCTTCCCAATGTTATACATTATTGGTGGTTTGGTTTCTATGGTGTTATGTGGTCTTCTATTATGGCTATTATGTTCTATTATTTATCTTTTGGTTTTACTGTTCATTAGCTCTAGTTTTTTAGTCATGGCAGCTTTACTTGCTAGTGGTTATTGTCATATGGTGATGTTTGGAGGTGCTTAGGTTGGTCCCTTTGCACTGTCCCATGGATTCAGAGTATGGTAATAACTCTAGTTAAGTCATCTTTCTGCTTTGTCTAGTTGGCTTGAGTTACTTTTATAGGACTTTTGTATTTCCTGTTTGTTATGGTTTGTTTGGTGATATGAGCTTGGAAATTGTCCTTTGCCATATTTTTTTGTGGTTCATTGTGTGGGAGCTAGGGAAGTGTCTTAGCTCTTTTTAACACTTTTGGACCTTTCTTGTACTGCCTTTTGGCTTCCTTTTGCTTAATAAATTTACCTTTAAGTAAAAAAAAAAATTGAAAAAAGAAAAGTAGAAAAAACATACGGACTACCATCCTGTTTCATTTTATCTTTACTTATGTTTTTGTTATTTTTTTTTAGCTTAAGTCGAGTCGAGTCTTGGCTTAGCAATGCCGCATTGTGCATGTATTTGATCAAGATAATTAACTTGCCACCACTAAAAATACCCTTTATTCTAACAAAACCGTGTTTATCATATCCCTACACCTAACATTACAACCCTTGAAAAGCCCTCTTTGATTGTTTATCTTAGGTGCTTACGCCTAGTAGAGGAGGTTTTTGATCCTTTACCAAGCCTANAGATAATTAACTTGCCACCACTAAAAATACCCTTTATTCTAACAAAACCGTGTTTATCATATCCCTACACCTAACATTACAACCCTTGAAAAGCCCTCTTTGATTGTTTATCTTAGGTGCTTACGCCTAGTAGAGGAGGTTTTTGATCCTTTACCAAGCCTATGGTAATCTATTTGCTATGACAGGTAGTGAGTGATATTTCTTCCATTTCCATTTAGTTATATAGGTTTATAACACCCGAGAGATGAGAGTATCCAAACACTATTTGTGCGGTGCTAGTGTATGATTTCCATGCTTGTTATGACTAGGGTGGAATAACTATTTGTTGTAATTACTTTTATATTAGTGTTAAATGACACCTAGCTCATATTTTGATTGGAATAAAAGCGCATTTGCTTGAGGACAAGCAAATCTCAAGTGTAAGGGTATTTGATGAGGCGAAAAGTGTTACGCTTTTAGGGGGTCATTTAAGCCCTAATCCGTAATTATTTGATCAAATATTGCCTTAAATCGTTCCTTTTTCATTTTAGGTACTTTGGAGAGGAAATTTGGAAAAGGAAGCATTTTGGACGTTTTTGGAGCATAAAATTGAAGAAAACGACAAAGTCTCAAAAGATTGGTGATTTATTAACCTGACGCGTCAGAAGTCACAAGGTGACGCCGTCAGAAAGTCTTACAAAAGGAGTGAAATCCAATTTTCAAATGACGGGCAGAGATTTAACAACCGACGCCGTCAGTGTTGGGAAAAGTAGGCCGTTCAGGAGTAAAGTTAAAGAGTGACGGCCTTAGAAGAGTTTATAAGGTGACGGCGTCAGAAGTGGATCTAGGCATCTGAGAAACTTATGGCGGCGACGCTGACGGCGCAGCCTTATAACCTGACGCTGTCAGAGTGTAAAAATCTATATATAGTTTTCTAATTTTCCATTCATTAGTGTGGAACTTTGTGGGAGAACTTTAGGGCAACCCTAATTTCGGAATTTCCTGTACTTTTTAGGGTTCCAACCCTTGGAACGCCTGCATGCTTAATTAAAGATAAGTCTTCACTCAATTTCAATCAATATGTCTAAGTGTTTGGTTGATTATATCTTTTGCTTGTCTTTTATATTAACATGTAGCTAGATTCTTTCTTTGTTGCTTAGATCTTAATGAAACCTAACTATTAATTATTGGTTGATTGGTGTGTGTTGTTGTTTGTTGGGATGATTTGTTCCATCAATGTTAGCTCAAGAAAAACTGGCCAACCTCCTTTATTGGTAACGTTGCTTGAACGTCTTGGGAAACATGTAGCCAAGGCATACTAGGCTATTAAGGTAGTATTTAACGCATGAGCCATGTTTACAACCCCCTATGGTTGTGCCGTGCTGGGCATAGGGCGAGATAAGAGCTCATAGAATTGGAGAGATATGTATGCCACTCCATGAGTTATTAGGGAATACACCCCTTCATCCACACAAGTAACATACATATCAATTAACCGGTAAAAGATAGTTAGGAGTAATGAAATCTAAGTAAACACAACTTTCTCCATATTGTTTTCATAACCACAATAGTTTAGATTTTCATTTATTTTAATTTGCATAAGTAGTAAACTTGGGTTAGTTGACTAGCAACTAATTCCGCCCTTCTTCCAAAACCGAGATTTTACTTGCTTTCCATAAAACATAAAAATACAAAAAGAATCTTCCTTCCACCCTTAGACCTATTAGAGTAGTTTTTCTATCCTAACGAACACTATTCCCTGTGAGAGAACGATCAATCCCCCGTACTTACCACTATCCTATACTACATCGGTCAGGTACACTGCCTGGTGGGGTTGTAAGCCTCTTGAGATCCCTCGAGAGGTAAAACCTGTTGTAAGGTCACAAAACCACGCATCAGTGACACCGTCACTCTTCGACAAAAGAGGTGGATTTATATTGTACCCGACGCTCAAGAGAAGAAATCAAGGATTAACACCTGACCACGTACCTGAAGAGGTTAGGTGTATTTGGGAGTAGGCCATCTGGTTATAATTTAAAGAGAGATGGCCCAGAAGTATTATAACGTGACGGCTTTAGGTGTATTTGAGAGTAGGTGATCTAGTGTTAACTTAAAGAGAGACGGCCCAGAAGTATTATAACGTGACGGCGTCAGGAATAACACCTGATGGCCATCTAGTGTATGGGCTGACGCCGTCAGAGTGGGCAGGACAGATAATTGCCTATAAATATAACCTCATAACTTCACTTTTTGCAAGCCCCCAACCCTAGGTCCGATTTTAGGGTTTGGGTAGGTGTTTTTCCAGTAGATTAGAAGGCTTGTATCATTACTTTATCTTCTTTGATCATTAATTTGATCATTGATTAGTGTGCAACTTTTTGGGAAGAAACCCTAGACGATTTTATCAGCTTTTTCAAGGGTTTTTCACCCTTGATTCTTCCATGTTCAATTAAAGACAAGTCTCCCTTCAAATTAATCAATATGTCTATGTGTTGGTTAATTATATCTTATTTTTGTCTTTTAATTAACATGCTAGGCTAGATTTATCTTGTGTTTGCTTAGATCTAATGAAACCTAACTATTGATTATTGGTTGTTGGTGTGTTATTAATTGTATTGGATGATTGTTTATCCATGTTAGGCTTAAGAAAACTGGCTAACCTCC
Organism: Artemisia annua; assembly: GCA_014162995.1. Classification (NCBI taxonomy): domain Eukaryota; kingdom Viridiplantae; phylum Streptophyta; class Magnoliopsida; order Asterales; family Asteraceae; genus Artemisia; species Artemisia annua. Next base: position 90,362 of record LBNU01033485.1, read on the forward strand.
TATACGGTAACTTGCTTGAACGTCGTAAGAAACATGAACCAATGCGTACTAGGTTATTATGGTTGTATTTAATGCATGAGCGAATTCTAATGATCCCATGTTAGGAGCTTCTTAGCCGGCTCGACATAGGAGTGAAGTAGGAGCTTATAGAGTTAGGGAAGTACGTACGCCACCCCCACGAATTGTATTAAGGAATACACCCGTCATCCATGCAATTAATACACACTACCAACCGGTAAAAGATAGTTAGGGAGTAAGGAAATCTAAGTAAACTCACTTGTCTCCATATAAGTTTCACAACCTTTTATTTTTAGTTATTTTATTTTATTTGCAATAGTAGTTTTTGGGTTAGTTGGCTAGCAACTAATTCCGCCCACTCCTTCAAACCCGAGATTTTACTTGCTTTCATAAAATATAAAAAATACAAAAATAATCTTCCCTCACCCTTAGACCTAATTAGAGTAGCTTTTCATACCTAACGAACACTATTCCTTGTGGAGAACGATCAATCCCCCGTACTTACCACTACACTATACTACATCGGTCAGGTAAACTGCCTGGTGGGGTTGTAAGCCTCCTGAGATCCCTCGAGAGGTAAAACCTGTTGTAAGGTTGCAAAACCACGTATCAAGTTTTTGGCGCCGCTGCCGGGGAATAGTTATTGTTTAGGTTGAATTTTTATTTTATTAGGTCTACTCACTAGATTCCTATCTAGTGAGATTTTTATTTTATTTTTCTATGATTCTCTTTAGTCTATCTTATTCTTTGTGCCTTTGTTCGTAATACTTCTTCATGAGTAATATTGATCGTTTGATCCCTATTATTCGTGTTTTCCGCTGTAGGAATTTTCAGTTACCCAACCTGCCCCCTATTGNAAGGTTGCAAAACCACGTATCAAGTTTTTGGCGCCGCTGCCGGGGAATAGTTATTGTTTAGGTTGAATTTTTATTTTATTAGGTCTACTCACTAGATTCCTATCTAGTGAGATTTTTATTTTATTTTTCTATGATTCTCTTTAGTCTATCTTATTCTTTGTGCCTTTGTTCGTAATACTTCTTCATGAGTAATATTGATCGTTTGATCCCTATTATTCGTGTTTTCCGCTGTAGGAATTTTCAGTTACCCAACCTGCCCCCTATTGTTGAAAACGAAAACCCACCAAACCTATAACCCGATCATCACTTTGACAACCATTCTGATATGGACGAATTTGACCATGACACCGACCATGAAAATGGCCCTTTTTACTATTCGTCGGATTCCGATGAAGACCTAGGGAATGATGAAGTAGTAGATGACCCTGAAGGGGATGAAAGAGCTAACCCTCTAAATTATGTTGACCCTAGAACAAAGATTGAGAAAGATAGTTTCTTTAACATGCAATTCCCCTGCAAAATTAGATTTAGAAGCTTTGACGCCTACCTTAACTCATCTTTGCCAATGAACATTATTTCGCGTACTGAATACAATAAAATCATGGTAAGTGAGTTAGAATATCAAGGAGATAATATAGTTGCTAGGGCTAAGACATTGCATGTGTATGTGGGAAGCTTTACCTATCAAACAGACTTTATGGTTATAGAAGATCTAAGAGAGTTTATTGATAGTGACTTAACCCAAGTTGTATTCGGGAAGCCCTTCAAAAGGTTAACCAACCTTGATAAAAAACTAATGGAAGGGTTAATTACATTCTCAGATGGGGATGAGGATTTTGTTTATCAAATGCCCCGTGCACACCCTAGGTATAAAAACTTTTCTATTGAGAAATGTAATAGGTTTCCCCCCTGTGATATATTGAGTGAGAACGATATTAGAAAAGGACTTAAGTACCCCCATGAAAAGAATAAGAGGTACTACCGCGGATGCTTAGAGCTTAATGATGATTATAAGAAGGATGAGGCGACAATTAGGTGGCTCACGCTTGGATACGTGAGCATTAGTGACACTAGATGAGAGTACGGTGACTTTGAGTCTAGCTACAAGACTCGTTAATAAAGAAAAGCGCTTCTTGGGAGGCAACCCAAGCTTTATTTGCTTTGTGTTTATTTATTTGTTTGTTTAATTTTATTTGTTTCTGTATGTATGTTATTTTTCTTGTTATTGATTCATGCTTCAAAAACTAACTTGTGAAAATGCTTTATTTTGTTTTTAACTTCGTCTTAACTACATGTAAAGGTATTTTGCAAAAGATAAGTGTAAGGGAAATCTAAATCGGTTTATAAGAACGAATGAACATGAATCATAACAATGTAAATTAACATGCATATTAGTACTTGTTTGAGTCAAATGCTTGTATCGAGTCATAATGATGTTTTTGCAGGAATTCCAGGAAGTAAGGTATAGTTTTTCCAAAAATTTTCCGGAAACTTAACATGAGAATTCTGTCAGATCATTTCTGACGGCGTCAGGCACTATAACCTAACAGCGTCAGGCAGTAAATTTCTGAAATTCTTGAAAGTTTTGTTTTTCTTCCGGAATCATAAAAAGTTTTGTTAATTCTCTAACTTATAATCTCCAGGAATTCTGCAAAAACATTCATTCCACAAGCATTATATCCTATTATAGATTATACCGCCGATTTTACGCGAGGTACGCCTTTATTGTTTTTTAGGTTAACAGGTTATTTTGGACAAGGAGATGATTTATATTTTGGAAGGGAAGCTTTGAGCGTTCATATTTCTTGGAAGAATATCTAACCATGTTACCTCACTATCCACACCAAACGAATCAGGGGAGTATTTGTTTCATTATTTCATTTTCATTACTTTTACATCTTTTATGTGAACATTGGGGACAATGTTCGGTTTAAGTGTAGGGGGGTAAATGAAAACACCTTAGAGAATGCAATTGCGCTTGATTTTTGTTTGTTTGATAGTAAATTTGTAATAAAACCGAAAGAAATATTTGTTAGGGCAATTTTAGCGCCAATTTAAAATTTTTTACAACATTTAGAAGTGAAACTTTGGTCCTAATAAGCATCTCATGAATAGGAAATTATATGACTAGCACAAAAAACCGTACCACTAAAAAAATTTTCCACCCCAAATATGTAAGGTTCGCCCCTAGAATTGGTAGGAAAAGCATTTATGCTATGATGTGTGTACCGGTAGCACTTAGATTCTAGAACTTGCGTTAGGACCATCTCAAATCCACAAGTGAGACTACATTCGTGTAGTTAGATCTACTACATGATAAGAGGCACTAGGATTAACCCTTTGTTTTACACCTGTTTTTTTTTTGTTATAATTACGTTGGCTACATTGGTCAAGTAATTCTCCCACACCCTTTGCGTTGTACCCATTTTTGGTACACGATACCCCTAGTACACCCCTCAGAACCTATCTTTTCGTTTCGACCTTTGAGCATCTTACTAAAAGTGAGAATTTGTTACACCCCACTTAAATGTACACCCAAATCGCCTTAGCCTACCTTGTATGCACTCACCTTTAGTGCATTATTGTGACAACATTTGTTTAAACCCTTAGTTAATTATCTAATTGATTACATGGTTGCTACGTCGAGTCATATCTTGTACATATTATTTTGGGACGATCGGGACTCATGGGTAAAGTACTAGTTTAATGGAGTAATGGGGAAGAACAACATTATTACCCCCATATGTGCTAAATATTTTAAAAAGTAATCCAAGTGTTTCGATTATCTTAATTCGAGTCATTAGATTANCGAGTCATATCTTGTACATATTATTTTGGGACGATCGGGACTCATGGGTAAAGTACTAGTTTAATGGAGTAATGGGGAAGAACAACATTATTACCCCCATATGTGCTAAATATTTTAAAAAGTAATCCAAGTGTTTCGATTATCTTAATTCGAGTCATTAGATTAGTTATTTGTAAAGTATGTAAAAGTTCAAGTGTAAGGGGAGAACCAAGGCCCCTATAATGCATTATTTTGGATGGTAGGGCAAGAGAGTATGCAAAAAAAATGAAAAAAAAAAATAAAAATAAAAAAAAATCCAAAAAAATCCAAAAAAATCAAGAAAAATACAAAAAAATGAGAAAAAGAGAAGTAGAAAAAACATACGGACTACCATCCCGTTTCTTTTTATCTTTGTTTATGTTTTTGTTATTTCATTTTTAGCTTAAGTTGAGTCGAGTCTTGGCTTAGCAAAATTGTATAGTACATGTATTTGATCATGATAATTAACTTGCCACTAGTAAAATACCCTTTATTCCAACCAAACCGTGTTTATCATATCCCTACACCTTACACTACAACCCTTTGGAAAGCCCTCTTTGATAGTTTATCTTAGATACTTACGCCTAGTGGAGGAGTAATTGATCCTCTCCCAAGCCTATGGTAATCTATTTGCTATGACAAGTAGTGAGTGATTTTATTCCATTTCAAATGTAGTTGTATAGGTTTATAACACCCGAGAGAAGAGAGTATCCAAACACTATTTGTAAGGTGCTAGTGTATGATTTCCGTGCTTATTATGATTAGGGTCGAGTAACTATTTGTTGTAATTACTTTTATCTTAGTGTTAAATGACCCCTAACTCATATTTTGATTGGAATAAAAGCCTATTTGCTTGAGGACAAGCAAATCTCAAGTGTAAGGGTATTTGATGAGGTGAAAAGTGTACCTATTTTAGGGGGTCATTTAAACCCTAATCCGTAATTATTTGATCAAATATTGCCTTAAATCGTTCCTTTTGTCATTTTAGGTACTTTGGAGAAGAAATCTGGAAAAGAAGGTATTTTGGACGTTTTTGGAGCATAAAAGTGAAGAAAACGACAAAGTCTCAAATTAAGCTAGAACAATACCTGACGGCGTCAAAAGTCACAAGGTGACGCCGTCACTCTTCGACAAAAGAGGTGGATTTATATTGTACCCGACGCTCAAGAGAAGAAATCAAGGATTAGCACCTGACCACGTACCTGAAGGGGTCAGGTGTATTTGGGAGTAGGCCATCTGGTTATAATTTAAAGAGAGATGGCCCAGAAGTATTATAACGTGACGGCGTTAGGTGTATTTGAGAGTAGGCGATCTAGTGTTAACTTAAAGAGAGACGGCCCAGAAGCATTATAACGTGACGGCGTCAGGAATAACACCTGATGGCCATCTAGTGTACGGGCTGACGCCGTCAGAGTGGGCCGGACAGATAATTGCCTATAAATATAACCTCATAACTTCACTTTTTGCAAGCCCCCAACCCTAGGTCTGATTTTAGGGTTTGGGTAGGTGTTTTTCCAATTACAAAAACATTCATTCCACAAGCATTATATCCTATTATAGATTATACCGCCGATTTTACGCGAGGTACGCCTTTATTGTTTTTCAGGTTAACAGATTATTTTGGACAAGGAGATGATTTATATTTTGGAAGGGAAGCTTTGAGCGTTCATCTTTCTTGGAAGAAGATCTAACCATGTTACCTCACTATCCACACCAAACGAATCAGGGGAGTATTTGTTTCATTCTTTTATTTTCATTATTTTTACATCTTTTATGTGAACATTTGGGACAATGTTCGGTTTAAGTGTAAGGGGGTAAATAAAAACACCTTAGAGAATGCAATTGCGCTTGATTTTTGTTTGTTTGAAAGTAAATTTGTAATAAAACCGAAAGAAATATTTGTTAGGGCAATTTTAGCGCCAATTTGAAATTTTTTACAACATTTAGAAGTGAAACTTTGGTCCTAATAAGCATCTCATGGATAGGAAATTATATGACTAGCACAAAAAACCGTACCACTAAAAAAATTTTCCACCCCAAATATGTAAGGTTCGCCCCTAGAATTGGTAGGAAAAGCATTTATGCTATGATGTGTGTACCTGTAGCACTTAGATTCTAGAACTTACGTTAGGACCATCTCAAATCCACAAGTGAGACTACATTCGTGTAGTTAGATCTACTACATGATAAGAGGCATTAGGATTAACCCTTTGTTTTACACCCGTTTTTTTTTTTTTTTTTGTTATAATTACATTGGCTACATTGGTCAAGTAATTCTCCCACACCCTTTGCGTTGTACCCATTTTTAGTACACAATACCCCTAGTACACCCCTCAGAACCTATCTTTTCGTTTCGACCTTTGAGCATCTTACTCAAAGTGAGAATTTGTTACACCCCACTTAAATGTATACCCAAATCGCCTTAGCCTACCTTATATGCTCTCACCTTTAGTGCATTATTGTGACAACATTTGTTTATACCCTTAGTTAATTATCTGATTAGTCGAGTCATATCTTGTACTTATTGTTTTGGGACGATTGGGACTCATGGGTAAAGTACTAGTTTAATGGAGTAATGGGGAAGAACAACATTATTACCCCCATATGTGCTAAATATTTTAAAAAGTACACCAAGTGTTTCGATTATCTTAATTCGAGTCATTAGATTAGTTATTTGTAAAGTATGTAAAAGTTCAAGTGTAAGGGGAGAACCGAGGCCCCTATAATGTATTATTTTGGATGGTAGGGCAAGAGAGTATGCAAAAAAAAATAAAAAAAAAAATAAAAAAAATAAAAAAAACCAAAAAAATCCAAAAAAATCAAGAAAAATACAAAAAAATGAGAAAAAGAGAAGTAGAAAAAACATACGGACTACCATCCCGTTTCTTTTTATCTTTGTTTATGTTTTTGTTATTTCATTTTTAGCTTAAGTTGAGTCGAGTCTTGGCTTAGCAACATTGTATAGTACATGTATTTGATCATGATAATTAACTTGCCACCAGTAAAATACCCTTTATTCCAACCAAACCGTGTTTATCATATCCCTACACCTTACATTACAACCCTTTGGAAAGCCCTCTTTGATAGTTTATCTTAGGTGCTTACGCCTAGTGGAGGAGTAATTGATCCTCTCCCAAGCCTATGGTAATCTATTTGCTATGACAGGTAGTGAGTGATTTTATTCCATTTCAAATGTAGTTGTATAGGTTTATAACACCCGAGAGATGAGAGTATCCAAACACTATTTGTGAGGTGCTAGTGTATGATTTCCGTGCTTATTATGATTAGGGTCGAGTAACTATTTGTTGTAATTACTTTTATGCTAGTGTTAAATGACCCCTAACTCATATTTTGATTGGAATAAAAGCCTATTTGCTTGAGAACAAGCAAATCTCAAGTGTAAGGGTATTTGATGAGGTGAAAAGTGTACCCATTTTAGGGGGCATTTAAGCCCTAATCCGTAATTATTTGATCAAATATTGCCTTAAATCGTTCCTTTTGTCATTTTAGGTACTTTGGAGAAGAAATCTGGAAAAGAAGGTATTTGGACGTTTTTGGAGCATAAAAGTGAAGAAAACGACAAAGTCTCAAATTAAGCTGGAACAGTACCTGACGGCGTCAAAAGTCACAAGGTGACGCCGTCACTCTTCGACAAAAGAGGTGGATTTATATTGTACCTGACGCTCAAGAGAAGAAATCAAGGATTAACACCTGACCACGTACCTGAAGGGGTCAGGTGTATTTGGGAGTAGGCCATCTGGTTATAATTTAAAGAGAGATGGCCCAGAAGTATTATAACGTGACGGCGTCAGGAATAACACCTGATCACCATCTAGTGTATGGGCTGACGCCGTCAGAGTGGGCCGGACAGATAATTGCCTATAAATATAACCTCATAACATCACTTTTTGCAAGCCCCCAACCCTAGGTCCGATTTTAGGGTTTGGGTAGGTGTTTTTCCAGTAGATTAGAAGGCTTGTATCATTACTTTATCTTCTTTGATCATTAATTTGATCATTGATTAGTGTGCAACTTTTTGGGAACAAACCCTAGACGATTTTATCAGCTTTTTCAAGGGTTTTTCACCCTTGATTCTTCCATGTTCAATTAAAGATAAGTTT
>LBNU01033485.1:98556-127637 GCA_014162995.1 Artemisia annua
ATTATTGGTTGTTGGGTGTGTTATTAATTAGTATTGGATGATTGTTTATCGATGTCTAGGGCTTAAAAAACTGGCTAACCTCCAGTATTACGGTAACTTGCTTGAACGTCTTAAGAAATATGAAACCAATGCGTACTAGGTTATTACTGGTTGTATTTAATGCTATGAGCGAATTTACTGATCCCATGTTTAGGAGCTCTTAGCCGTGACATAGGAGTGAAGTAGGCTTATAGAGTTGGGGAAGTACATACGCCACCCCACGAATGGATTAAGAATCACCCGTCATCCACTTGCATTAATTACACACTACCAACCCGGTAAAAAGATAGTTAGGGAGTAAGGAAATCTAAGTAAAACACACTGTCTCCATATAAGTTTCAACTTTTATTTTTAGTTATTTTATTTTATTGACAATAGTAGTTTTTTGGGTTAGTTTGGCTAGCAATAATTCCGCCCACTCCTTCAACCCGAGATTTTAGTTGCTTTCATAAGATAAAAAAATACAAAAAATAATCTTCCCTCACCCTTAGACCGTTAATTAGAGTAGCTTTTCATACCTAACGAACACTATTCCCTGTGGAGAACGATCAATCCCCCGTACTTACCACTACACTATACTACATCGGTCAGGTACACTGCCTGGTGGGGTTGTAAGCCTCTTGAGATCCCTCGAGAGGTAAAACCTGTTGTAAGGTTGCAAAACCACACATCAGGAATACTGTATCTCTATCACTTACAATCACTTTTGGTAGACCATGGAGCCTGTAAACATTATCCAAAAATGCTTGTGCCACTGTGATTGCAATATATGGGTGAGTAAGAGGAATGAAGTGACTGTACTTACTCAACCTATCCACCACAACCATAATAACTGATCTGCCTTTAGACATTGGTAACCCATCAATGAAATCCATGGATACTTCAGTCCAAATGTGAGTTGATATGGGAAGAGGTTGCAACAAGCCAGGATAAGACACCAACTCAGGTTTGAACCTTTGACAAACACTGCAATTCTTCACAAACAACTTGACTTCCTTCCTCATCTTCTTCCAATACACATGAGCACTTATTCTTTTCAAAGTAGCTTGGATGCCTGAGTGTCCACCTTGTCCCTTAGCATGAAAATGCTTCAACAAATCAAGTCTTAGCTGTGGATCCTTACCAATTACCAATTTCCATTTCCTGAGTAACTGATTAGCAGACCAAGAGTAGTGTTTGGCAGAGGTGTTATCTCTTTGCAACTTGTTGATAACAGCTTGCAACGCACTGTCATTAATCCACTCTTGTTGAATTCTATCATACAAATCACTAGTAACTGTACTGCAAGTGATTTGAAGTAATTCCATGGTTCCTGGAACTCTTGATAATGCATCAGCAGGCACACTTTCACACCCCTTTTTTTACACAATTTCATAGTCATACCCTATTAACTTTGGTAGCCATTTCCTTTAAGCTGGAGTAGTGAACCTTTGATCCATCAACTACTTCAAACTAAAGTGATCAGTTTTGATGGTAAAGTGTCTATCAAGCAAATAACCCCTCTATTTGTCTAATGCCTGAATAACTGCCAAAAATTCTTTCTCATAGGTGGATAAACTGTGATGTTTGGGTGCTAAAGATTTACTCATGTAAGCAACTGGGTGACCACCTTGTTGTAAAATTGCCCCAATTCCCAACCAGAAGCATCAGTCTCCACAATAAAAGGCTCATTGAAATTAGGCAATTTAAGCACTGGTGCTTGTGACATAGCCAATTTCAAGTTCTCAAAAGCTAACTCAGCCCTCTCATTCCAAGCATAAGCATTTTTCTTGAATAATGCAGTGAGTGGTTGACTTATGAGAGCATAGTTTCTTACAAATCTCCTATAATATCCTGTTAAGCCTAAAAATCCTCTCAGCTGTTTCAAGTTTTGAGGTTCTGGCCAATTAATCATTGCTTCTACCTTAGTTGGATCTGTTGCCACTCCCTTATCAGAGATTATATGACCCAAGTACTCCACCTTTGTTACTCCAAAAGTGCACCTACTCAATTTTGCATACAATTTGTGGGCTCTCATTGTCTGCAATACTAACCTTAAGTGCTCCATATGTGACTCTATAGTAGGACTATAGATCAAAATGTCATCAAAAAGACCAAAGTGAATTTCCTCAGATAAGGCCTAAATACTTCATTCATTAAGGACTGAAATGTTGAGGGTGCATTAGTGAGTCCAAATGGCATTACTAAAAACTCATAATGACCCTCATGTGTTTTAAAAGCAGTCTTACCAATGTCACTTTCATTCATCCTAATTTGATGGTATCCAGACCTCAAATCAAGTTTAGAAAACATGACAGATCCACACAATTCATCAATTAGCTCTTCAATCAAAGGAATGGGAAACTTATCTTTGATAGTCAACTTATTCAGCTGCCTGTAGTCAATGCACATTCTCCAAGTTCCATCCTTCTTTTTCACCATGACAATGGGAGATGAGTAAGAACTTTGACTGTGCCTGATTACCCCTGACTCCAAAAGCTCCTTAACCATTGCTTCTATGGCATCTTTTTGAGTGGGAGGATGTCTGTAGGGTATAATATTCACAGGTTGTGCTCCCTCTTTCAGTGGTATTTTGTGGTCATAACTCCTTGTTGGTGGAAAACTTGTTGGAACAGCAAACACATCTTCAAATTCCTTTAACAGAGGTGTCAAATGAGGTAAGGAGATATTGTTGTTGGATGCCTCAGCCTGCAATAACTCTGGTGGATACACACAACAGCCATGGAATAACACTGCAATCGGACATTGCTTCCCATCATCCATTGCAAACAAGCTTTCTGAGTACCCCTCAATGTCATGATTTGTTATTGTATCTGAAACTCATCCTCAAATCTTTGAAGTTACAGTTGATGTTACCCAAAGTTGACAACCATTGTATGCCCAACACCATTTCACATCCACCCAATGGTATCAACATCACTGAAGTGGTGAATTGTTCTCCTTCTAAGGTCCATGTAAATTCCTTGCACATATTGTCACTTACAAGATTTTTTTCCAGCAATAGCCACTTGCATGGGACATGTTTTACTAATTTGACACCCAATCTTCTTGGCATTATTGACATCCAAAAAATTGTGTGTGCTTCCACAGTCAATAAGGATATGCAATTCATGCTTCCCTATCATACCTTTGACCTTTAGTGTTTGATAACTACTGACACCAGTTATAGCATTCAATGAGATCTGTGGACTCATTTCTTCCATATTTTCTTGGCCTGGTTCCCATGGAACACCATCATCCAAACACCCCAACACAATTCCTTCACCTGTTTCTTCCACACTTTCTTCCACACCTTCTGCAATAACTTCCAAACAAAAAACTTTTACACTACACTTATGGCCTGGAGCATACTTCTGATCACAATAGAAACATAGCCCCTTTGATCTCTTTTCTTCCAACTCTTTTTGAGTCAATTGTTTCCTCTGTGGACTAGTTTGTGATGTAGACGCCCTGTTCCTCCAGTTAGCATTAGGAGCAGGCAATGACAAAGGTTTTGGGCTAGTAATATTGGGTGCTTGTTGAAACCTTGGTGTAGGAAGTATGGGCATACTTTGCTTCTGCTTCATTGCACCAATCTTGGCCTCTTCCAACTTACATAAACCATACACTTCTGCTAATGACCTTGGCTTAAACATTCTTACAGCCAATTCAATCTCAGTTTGCAATCCAGCCATGAAGAAACTCATTGATTGATCCTTTTCCAAATCCACCCTATTCAGCAATGAATCATATGCATCAATGTAACTTTGCACAGATCCAATTTGCCTCAATTTCTTGATTTCACCCAATGGATCATCATATTCTTTGCCAAATCTCTTCAGAATTGCCACTTTATACACTTCCTAATTAACATCATCACCAACAAATTTCACAAACTGCCTATGCCACATAAGTGCTAAATCATAAAGATGGATTGAAGCAAGATTCACCTTCTGATTTTCATGCACCTGGTCCACTTTGAAGAATTGTTCACATCTGAATATCCAACCTTTAACATCATCACCCCCAAATCTTGGAAACTCAATCTTGGATACTCTAGTAAACTGCATTTGATGGCCACCATTAGAACCACCATTTTCTTGACCTCCAGTACTAGTTCCTTCACCAGATCTCATATGCCTTAATTCAGCACTCATTTCTGCCATCATGCCTTGCAACTCAGTAACAGTTTGTTGCAAAGACTCCATTGTAGTTTCTTTACTTCTTGATGTATTTCTTGTTTCCACCATTACACCAGTATCATTACCACTCATCAACAATGATTTCTCACTGACGAATTGGAGTAATGACTACTGGTTCTGTTCTGGGTTACTCAAGCCAAATGCTTCTGACCAGCTTGTTCAAGATAAGAGAATTTAACCACTAATGGGCTTATCTTGTGGCCGTACCACTAACCAAAGTTAAACAGAACAGTGAAATCAGTGGTGGCTGATTTCTTGCTAGAATCTTGGTTTCTTGCCGGAATTTGGCCGTAGAAGATAACCGGAATTTCAAGAATTGTCAGTGTAACAATCTTGAATGTATCTGGCTAGGAAAGAGGCTCCTGATGCCAATCCATATTTCAATTCAATTAAATACCATATTTAATTGAATACATATTTCAATTAAATACATTCTTTATATGGATTGATATCAAGAGCCAATCATCCTGTTGCCTGATCACCACGAATAATTGTTTTCTTGATTTTGTTAAGATTCAGTTAGTTTGTGTTGGGAATTACATTTGAGTTGATAAGACAAAACATATGAAAGATGAAGGACTTGTGATGACAAAGTGAAGAATGCAAAAGACAAGGGACTTGCTTTACAAAAAAAAGTTATTACAATTTAGTCCTTTGTAGTATTTTGTAACCCTAGTATCTCTATTATATAAAGAGATACAGGGAATAGGTTTTATTAAGTGTGTCTCAATGTAATATTCAGTAAACGTGTGTGTGTATAGGCGGTTGGGGAAAACACCTAGGGTATGATGTTTGTGTTTGATGTAGCCCCAAGGATCTTATGATTCCTGTTATAGTAGTTAACCGTACTACACTTGATCACGTAGTATTGGGGCTGTAGATATTTGTATGTTAGACTAGAGATGATGACAAAGAAATCTTGTAGCAATAATAAAGATGTTTTGTTTATTCCGCTACGTACATGTTCTTTATCTTTATTATTGTGTAATCCCTAGATGAGGTCTAAACAACCTCGAGCTATAAAAGATCTTAACATGTGGTATCAGATCCAAGGGGCTCGTGATCGTGGGATTAAACAAGGTTTGGTTTGTCGAAAAACGAAGAAAACATGAAAAATTCGTAACTGGTATCTATTTTCGCAACTCACTGCAGGGCTGTTGTCAAACAGCAATAGCTCCTTCGTTAACCGTTGGATCGGGCTGAAATTTTGTGTGGAGATTCTTTGTATAACAAGCTAACTTTTCATCGGAGGGATCTTAAATTGGAGCTTTTATGCGTAAGATATAGGCTGTCGAAAACTGTTGCAGACAAGGTTTTGGTAAGTCGATTTTTAGGGTTTTTTATGATCTCATTCTTCCTGAATTCTTGCTTACTCGTTTTTAATTCATTCTGGAAGTTTATTACACGTTGTTTAGTGTTTATAATCCTTTAAAGAAAGTAGCTTTGATGAACGATTGGATTTAGGGTTTCTTAAAGAAATTAATATTTAGGGTCTTGTTCTAAATTGTTCTCAACAAAACTTATTGCTGTTGAGTTTTAATTCAACAATGAACCCTAGTAGCTTTAGTGATTTGGATTTGGTAGAAGTCTTGTGATGAACTCTTATGGCGTAAATTTTTTGGAGTTGTTCTACTGGTCGAATATTAATTATGCTTACTTGGAAGTAAGCCCTACTGGCGTGAGAGTGATGTTACTGGTGGATGAATGGTGTTGGAGTACGGTTATACCTCTACTTTGCAAAAGAGTATGAGTACGTTTTGTAGACTGAGGTTACTGATTACACTTTTTTGAGGGAGTAAGGCTACGTTTAAAGTGGTTACTTGTACCTAGAATGTAAACTGAGGTTAGTGGTTGCTTCAATAACTCTACTCCTATACCTGATCGTTCATTCTGCCATGGATTAGAAGGGTTGATACTAATGAAGATTGTAAACAGCATATGTGGCGCAAATGGTGTTTCGTGAAGGTAATCTCGTACTGAATTTATTATGTGTCGCATTTTATTGCTTGTGAAAAGAGTATGGGTTACTGGATACAAGACGTACTGTTAAAGTAATTTTAATATTGCTCGCTGCTATCAACAATTTGTGTTGCTTGAAGATTTTTAATGCGTAGCTATAATTGAATTACTAATTCTTTTATCCTTTGGCGTTTAGTTGTGTGGGGATGGTTATCAATTAATCAATCATCTTTACCTGATTGGATGATTGACTATTATATTCCTCGTACAAATTATTCATGGATTAGTGTCGTAATGTTTGCACATGGGTCGGTTGGTGATACAAATTGCTAATAGTTGCTAAAGCTACTTGTGGTATCTATTCATGTAAAGGGTGAGGTTTATTTGTTGAAGTTACTACTACTGACCTCGTTCTTGTTTCCACTGCTCATAAATATTACCACTGCTACACTTCATGGTTACCACTGCTAATGTATTTCGTTTCCACTGCTTGTTCCAACTTTCCACTGCTCCGCTATGGTATCAATAGGTAAAGCAGTTGCGTTTTGTTAGTGAGTCAACGTGGATTTCCAAGGTATATTTTATGCAGACTGGTAAGAGGTGCTGCTCATTACATGATAAAACTGTTTGCATGTTGCTTGTTAATATTAAATAAAAGGCAGTTGGTTAAAAAGGTGTTTTGTGTTCTTTGGTTGTTGACTTGATGAGTTTTCATTGAATGGTATGAAGGCAGTTTGCTGGACATTGAACAGTATATGGTGATGTTTGACACACACAGTTTTGGTTTTATGGGCATAAGTTATACGAAGTAAGGGGAAGACATGATGGATTTTGTTCGATATCTGATATATCATGGTTCTTGGATGGTACGACATACACACGAAGGATTTTTGGTTTCGGTTCTTAAAAGATTTATGGCTCGTTCTTATTTATTCTCATTGGTGACAAAGATTATTTATTGCTTCTTTGACGCTGAAGTGGAATTTTTCGGGTTTGTGTTCTTATTATATCTTCCAATCGACAAACACTTGAAGGAGTTACGTTATTGTGCTCAGTGATTCTTGTCAAGAGATTGCGGTCTCCCTATACATCGTTTTGGGTATACATTCGAAGTTATTTTTAAGACATGAGTTTGGGTTATTCTACTTCATCATCAAGTTGGTAATACTTAGTTTTCTTCATCAGTATTCATTACATAGAGCCTACAGAATTGAAGATTCAAGAAATGGTTAACATATGGGTTTCAGGGGAAGCTTAATGTTTAAATGTTTAACCATTTATGTGCTACATCGAGGTGAAAGTTTTTACAACTGCTAGCTGTTATTACTACTGCTAGTTTTGATTTCTACAGTTTCAAGTACATTTATAGATGCGGAAAACTTAATGGTGGGCGACTTTGAAACATTAGAAAGATGGATTAGCCGTTTGATATCAGTTTGTGGTTTTGAAGATTAAAGTTGCATTTACTTTGCGTCCCCTAGTGGATAAGACAAAAAGGGGAGAATATTTACATAGAAGATTGCAACTTGAAGATCTTTGGTGATATAGCATGGTTTAAGGGGAAGTTCGTTATCTTTCATGACATATTAACTTCAGGGGAAGTTCGTGCTTACTTGGTTTTGTCATTATCAACTAGGGGAAGATTGTTGGGAATTACATTTGAGTTGATGAGACAAAACATATGAAAGATGAAGGACTTGTGATGACAAAGTGAAGAATGCAAAAGACAAGGGACTTGCTTTACAAAGAAGTTATTATAATTTTGTCCTTTGTAGTATTTTGTAACCCTAGTATCTCTATTATATAAAGAGATACAGGGGATAGGTTTTATTAAGTGTGTCACAATGTAATATTCAGTAAACGTGTGTGTGTATAGGCGTTGGGGGAAAACGCCTAGGGTATGATGTTTGTGTTTGATGTAGCCTAAGGATCTTATTATTCCTGTTATAGTAGGTAACCGTACTACACTTGATCACGTAGTATTGGGGCTGTAGATGTTTGTATGTTAGAGTAGAGATGATGACGAAGAAACCTTGTAGCAATAATAAAGATGTTTTGTTTATTCCGCTGCGTACATGTTCTTTATCTTTATTATTGTGTAATCCCTAGATGAGGTCTAAACAACCTCGAGCTATAAACGATCTTAACAGTTTGTTAAATTTCCGGTACACTGCATTCTTGATCATTAGATCAACCACCATACAGACATAAATTCCGGTCACTCTAGACCATTTGTCCAATCCAAAATACTTCTTGATTAAATTTCTGTTTTCTTTTCTTACATACGTTAGTTAGGAATTGTATGTTGGTTTTGTACTCTGGTGTACCTGAAAAAGTGGTGGTTACTCTGTTAGTTACAAATTCTGTTATCAGTTCTTGATTCTTTTAGTAAATTTTGTGTGTTTTGATTCATTAATCATGGTGGTTGCCACAAGATCTGTTGATGGTGCTGGAAACAGTCAAGAAGGTGTTGGAAATAGATCTAACATTGAAACTCAATTGGAATTGCTGGTTAGAAATATGACATCAATGGGAGAAAGTATTAAGGCTTTGGAGTTGAAAGTCAATGGTAGTCCAAATGAAGGTCATGGTGAAGGGAGTAGTCACAGAGGTGGGAGTAACAGTGGTCAAAGTGGTAGTCATGGTGGTCAAAATGGTGGTCAATATGGGAGGTTGACTAAGATAGAGTTTCCAAGATTCCATGGAGAGGATGTGCAGGGTTGGCTCTACAGGGTCAATCAGTTCTTCATCACATTGATGATGATGAGCAGAAAATTAAACTTGTGTCCATGCATGTGTTTGACACAGCACTTCATTGGCATAACCAGTTTATGAAAAGACATGGAGAAGTGGCTACTTGGGATGTGTATGAAAGGCAAGTTAAGAAGAGGTTTGATTCAGTGTTTGATGATCCCATGGTGGAGTTGAAGAATCTCAGGCAAACTGGCACAGTTCAGGTATACCAAGATTCCTTTGAACTTTTGTTAAATAAGGTGGAATTAAGTGAAAAGCATGTTATTAGTTTGTATCTTGGTGGTTTGAAAGATGAAATTGCTATGTTGATAAGGATGCTCAATCCAACTTGCTTAACTGATATTTTTTGTTGGGCTAAGATGGAAGAGGCTAGATTAGGGGCCCTTAAGAAAAGAAGTGTTCCATTGTTGCCTACTCCTAAGTGGAATAATAATTGGAATACTAACAAGAATGTGGCCTATCCTACTAGACAAACCACAAACACTATGGCTTTCCTACAAACCAGTTGGTCACACAACCTGCAAACATCATACCTGCACCTAGAAAACATCTAAGTCGGAAAGAGTTTGTTGAGAAGAGGGCTAAAAATCTTTGTTTTTACTGTGATAAGAAGTATATGCCTGGTCATAAGTGTGAGGGTCAAATGTTCACTTTGGAAATTAGAGGTGAGGAGGAAGGAGAACAAGAAGGGTGTGTGGAAGAAGAAAATTGTGATAATGAGATATTTGAGCAAGTAAGGGAAGAAGAAAATCAACAATGTATACCTCATATCTCTCTAAATGCACTGTCTGGGGTGCCAACTCACAACACTATGAGGGTGAAGGGACATATGTTGAAACAGATATTGCATATATTGATGGATTCTGGTAGCACACATAATTTCTTAGACTTGTATACAGCCAAAAAGTTGGGTTGTAGGATCATAAGTACTTGTCCTCTGCAAGTTTCAGTTGCAGGAGGTACTAAACTGATAAGTCAATATATGGAGAAAGGTTTTTGATGAGTGTGTAAATACTCATCATTTTGATCCCATTTGAACTGCCAAAACATCCAAAAACACTCAAATATGCATCAAAATAGTGAAAATATTCCAAAAGTGTGTTTTATATGTTTCAGATGCAAAAAGATCAAAAACAAATGAAAAACAACCAAAGTTTGCATAATTGGCAGTTTCAGTCCCTCAACTATCAAGAATTGACAAAACTAGTCCCTAAGCATTTATTTTCAACAAAAAGTCACTAAAGGTCCTTTTGGAATCACAAATAAACATATTTAGTCCTTTGGTGTAAAGTTTCATAAAATTACAAGTTTAGTCCCTGCACTTTGCAAAATTGACAAAAATGGTCCCTGGGATGTAAAAACTTTGAGAAAAATCAATTTTGGTCCTTGTGCTACTCATCTTTGGCAGGAATAACCCTTGGGAGAAAAGTTTGGTGAATTTACATGATTGGTCCCTGGAGTTTCATAGGTTGGCAGAAATGGTCCCTGGTGATTAAATTTAAGAAATATACAACAAGGGTCCTCTCACTATTGAAGCTTGGCAAGATTGGTCCTTATAATAACTTTGGGAAAATTACAGATTCAGTCCCTCAAATTTCCAGAAAATACAAACTTGGTCCTTGTCCTTTTTACTACTAAATACAAACGGACCCTTTGTATTATTTAAGCCCAAAAACAAACACAAACACACACCTTATAATACCAGCCCACCCATTAACCTTTCCGTTGGCCCTTTTCTTTTGCCTGGCCTGATGCGTGGTTTTGTGACCTTACAACAGGTTTTACCTCTCAAGGGATCTCAAGAGGCTTACAACCCCACCAGGCAGTGTACCTGACCGATGTAGTATAGGATAGTGGTAAGTACGGGGGATTGATCGTTCTCTCACAGGGAATAGTGTTCGTTAGGATAGAGAAACTACTCTAATAGGTCTAAGGGTGGAAGGAAGATTCTTTTTGTATTTTTATATTTTATGGAAAGCAAGTAAAATCTCGGTTTTTAGAGGAAGGGCGGAATTAGTTGCTAGTCAACTAACCCAAGTTTACTACTTATGCAAATTAAAATAAAATAAATATCTAAACTATTGTGGTTGTGAAAACAATATGGAGAAAATTGTGTTTACTTAGATTTCATTACTCCCTAACTATCTTTTACCGGTTAATTGATATGTGTGTTACTTGTGTGGATGAAGGGTGTATTCCTAATAACTCATGGAGTGGCATACATATCTCTCCAATTCTATGAGCTCTTATCTCGCCCTATGCCATGCACGGCACAACCATAGGGGTTGTAAACAGTGGCTCATGCGTTAAATACTACCTTAATAGCCTAGTATGCCTTGGCTACATGTTTCCCAAGACGTTCAAGCACGTTACCATAAAGGAGGTTGGCCAGTTTTCTTGAGCCTAACATTGATGGAACAATCATCCCAACAAACAACAACACACACCAATCAACCAATAATTAATAGTTAGGTTTCATTAGATCTAAGCAAACACTAGAGAATTTAGCTACACATGTTAATTAAAAGACAAGCAAAAGAGATAATCAACCAACACATAGACATATTGATTGAATTAAAGTGAAGACTTATCTTTAATTAAGCATGAGGGTTCCAAGGGTTGGAAACCCTAAAAAGTACAGAAAATTCGTCTTTAGGGTTTGCCCTAAAAGTTCTCCACAAAGTTCCACACTAATGAATGAAAATTAGAAAACTATATATAGATTTTACACTCTGACGGCGTCGGGTTATAAGGGCTGTGATGAGACGAAAAATGTTACGTTTTTAGGGGTCGGTTTGAGTCCTAATTCGTATGTTTTTGGTTTGGATTTCACCCATAGTCGTTTCTTTTCTCATTTTAGGTACTTTTGAAGGGAAAATCACAAAAGAAGCATTTTCGGGCGTTTTTAGAGTGAAAAAGTGCGGAAAACAACAAAAACTCAAAAGACCTTGAAAATTACAGAAGGTGACGCCGTCACACTTTACAAGGTGACGCCGTCAGGAACAAGTGAAGTCCAGAATTGGAAAAATACTCGTGACGGGCCAGAGAGTTCATAGTGCAAATTGCTGACGCCGTCAACCAAGGCCGTCAGATCTGGAACTAGCAATAATGACCACGTCAAGGAAGGCCGTCTGAAAACCCTAATCGCCGAGCTGACGACGTCACCTATTGGGTTGACGCCGTCAGCCCGCGTTTTCTATATATATAGAACAATTTTTATTTACTTGAGAGAGAACCTTGGAGAACTAGAGTCGAATTTTGGTGTGAAGAACTTTAGGGTTAAACCCTAGTTCGTGTATTAGTGACCTTAGAGGGTATCCTAACCCCTCTAACTTGCATGCTTAATCCAAGATAAGTCTTTATTCATACAATATGTCTATGTGTTGTGTGATTTATGCTTGTACTTGTCTTTCTTTTAACATGCTAGGCTAATTCACTTTGTGTTTGCTTAGATCTANGTTGATATGTGATTTTGTTTGGATCATCAAGATTCATAAATTAACCCACACTTAAACTCGAACCTTTCGTTGTTTTCTTTTTGGGGAATGGGTGCAATAACAGAAACGTGGCTTATGGAGTTTTTCAGTTCATTATGTATTAGGCATTTAGTCACGTGCTCTAGGTTTTAATAATCCTATTTTCCTTTACTGCGTTTACATTGGTTAGGACTGTCGGCATGCGTTTCAAAGAAGTCTGATTCTTCTGTTTGCAAGTGACATATAATCAGTTTCTAGTGCTTGGTATAGCAGAATTGATTTGATGATCAGATTATCAAATGACTAGTATTGGATAGTTAGTTAAGGGAATCAGTAGTCTAAGGTGATAAAATTCCCATGTAGTGTATTTGGTCTCCTTTTTTAATAACATTAACATGTCTCCATACTCACAGTATCTACACTCGAATAGTGATCCTATATTCCTATGTCAAAATTCACTTGTTTGATTCCTCTTTAAGAACATAAGATTGTTATATATTTTGTTAAATGCACTTATGCACTTGTTTATTCCTCTAAACGTGCCAAAAAAGTTATACTTGACGATTAACCTTATATTTGGTGTCCCTGTTTGTTTTCTGTAATGCAGATTACATCTACACTTACATTTGCTGCAGCTTGTGCATCAGCAGGTATTACAGTCCTAATCAGCAGCGACTTGCAAAACTGTGCACAAAACCATTGCACCAGATTCGAAACCTCAACTGCAATGGCATTTGTTAGCTGGTTTTTGGTTTCCCCTTCGTTTTTCTTGAATTTTTGGTCTCTAGCATCAAGATGATGTCACATATATAAGCTGCTCAGATTTTTGTTAATTTGATTCGGACCATAAATCTGATCAGCTAGTATTTTTGATGGATGACACAGTGATTTGTGATATGCTGCACATCACTGAGTGTATTTTTTTTTTTTCTTGCAAGTTTCTAGTGGAAATCCTTGTATATATATACTTTGACTTTGACGTGAGTTTTTGATTTATTAATGTTGGTTTTTTGGGTGGTTTATACCTTGTTATATGTATGTTTGTTTTTTGCTTCTATTTTGCTGTTTTCCATCCTGAGTTGTGGCGTGGCATATAGAGTGGTAGTGTGTGAGAGAAAGAAACAGACCTAACCATTGGGGAAAGAAGGCAAAAAAGGACAGTTTTCATGGTAGACAGCGCCCTGACTTGCCATGCGTAATGTCAGTAATCTCAGATAAAACTATTAGCCTCAAATTTTAGTTTTATGTTCAAGCTGACCATCAAAATGGATGAGATAATTTATGCGTTGGTGGTTGGTTTTGTAACTTTTGAACACTCATCGTTGTCGTCGTTCTCACTGCTAACTACCACCGTCGATGACCATTGTTGTTGTTGCGAACAATATCGCCATCACAATGGTCACTAACTCCAAATTACAGACTTTCGAGTTGATTTATAGCTCCAAATTACTTTTTATTTATCTTTTCTATATACATATAAGAGAAATGATACATGGACCTAAAAATAGACCTAATTGTGGACCTAAAAACATGTGGCATGATCCTGATGGATTGTAACATAAGTGGGTCCCTCTCTGCAGCCATCAGGATGACGCCACGTGTTTTTAGGTCCACAATTAGATCTATTTTTAGGTCCATGTATCATTTCTCTACATATAATTAACTAATTCTTATTGGTATTAATCTAAAATAAAAAATAATATACATACAAACTTGATATGACAATCATTTATCAAACATTTGGTTGGCAATAATGGCTTAATAATAAAAGCATTTGGGGTTTATTTATTTATTTATTTATTTATTATTTTTAAATAACACTTTGTTTCTCAAACTAATCACTACTCTTTCTGTTCAAAATTGTCTCAATTATTGTATTCAAAAAAGAATCTCACCGTTTAAAGAAAAGAAAACGACCACAATACTCAACAAATTAAATATCATTATCAATCACTACACTTTCTTTTGATCGGTTAAATAAAAAATGAATAATTTTTATAATATCTCAAAATGGAAATATGGATAATAATTTTGATGCGGAAAGAGTAGTATTATGCTCACTTCTCGGTACAAGAACATGTCATTTTCTTTTTCCTTTTATTTTTTTCTTAAGCAATATCGGAGCACAACTCTTTCTGTTTTTTTCCATTTCTTATTTTTTTTTTCCTTCTGATACTCGAACTCACAATGTTAAATACATTTGAAATTTTGAATATTTGATAACCCAACTTAGAAAAGTGAGAGGTATAAATGGGCCGGACATTCCCCAAAAACAAAACCTTTAGAGTATTTTTTTTCTTTCTCCAAACACCCAACTCTCTCTCAATCACCTCCGTCACTAATCTTGGCCAGCACCAGTTCCTCCATCGTCGCCTCTGTAAGATTTATTTATTATTGAAAGTTTATAAAAAAAGACAAACCTAGGCTTAGTTTCAGACATTTCCTATATGCAAGTTGCTGTTTATGCTCAATTACTGTTGTTCCCATTTTTGCACGCTAGTATTCTGCTTGCTTATTGTCATTATAAGTAAAAGGAGATAAGCACCTTAAAGAATAAGCTATTTGGGAAATACTGTCAAATTGTTTATTCTGTCAAAGAAAATGCAACAAGTAATAAATATCTTATCATTTGGAGCTTTAGTCCAATGGTAAGGGTGTTTGGGCCCGAGTCGATAGACCCGGGTTCAAACCTCTTCATTGGCAAGGCCATTTGATACCATCCCCCCACCGCAAATGCTCAGATTGACTGGTCAGCGAGGGGCCTCTTGTAGAAAATGGCCAGGGTTCATAGCCCACCTCCTGATAAGTACAGTCACTGGGACACGTGCTCATTGCCTGGGGCCGGATCCTTGGGGGAGGGTCCGGTTGGCATCCTTAGGATGCATGGGACCAGGGTGATCCCACCGATCTTCACCTTTTGTAGAAGTAATGAAATATCTTATTGCATAGGTTTCATTACTCAAATAAGATGGGCAGCTCCCGCCTTGCTTGTTAGTTGATGTTTAATTTGTCGCAAATAAGTGGATATATGCTGAAGCAATTTGGGTTGTTTGGTTATCCAAACTGCTATAAATAAGCATTCCAAACACCCTTGAATGAACAAATAAATAAGCAGTTTAAGAGGTAAATGGTTGGTTCCTTTATATAAGAATTAAGAACAAGCATCTTTTATGGTTGTTGTTATTGTTATTGTTATCATTCCATTTTTGATATACAATCGTAAACAAGAATCACTCGCTGAGCTATGAAATAGGTACATCTTAAAGTCGTATTAAGCCTTCAAATTTTTCAATCAAAGAACCCGAGTAGCACTAGTTAACAGTGTTCATACAGGTTTCAAAAGAAGATGTCATTTTTAACTGAGTGAATGCCTGCTTTTTAAACTTGTATCAGTTCTCACATTCAACGTTCCAATTACTTTTTTGCAGAATGGACACAGAAACAAAAGGGAAAGTTGTTCACCTCTTTTCACAATTCATGGCAAGGTTGGTATCCTCTTGTCGTCTACTTAGTTATCTCGTGAAATAAGGTTTTACATAATCATTAATGATTTAGTATAGCGCTAGCGTCTCTTATTTTTCCATCAAAGGCTCGTGCTTGTTTTTGTGTTCTGAATTTCTTTGTTTTTGTATTCTGTGTGATTGTTGTTTAGTAGCTTAATGTATTCTAACGAGGGTGTTTCATGGGCAGGGTTGCAAAATTTGATGAGCTAGCTGCTGCAGGAAATACGTTTCTTGTTAGCTTCCGTCAAGGCCTTGGTAAACTTCTTTAGTTTCTGCAGATAGTGTAATATGACGTTTATTTCTTTTTGAGGTAATATTGGATACTCATGGTCTTATGCAGAGTTCATTCGAAGACCATCTATTGAGAACACATCAGAACTCTTCGAAAAGGTCATCAAAGCTAATAATACACATAGGATGCAGTCTTACATTAAAGCTGGATATGCACACACTTCCGTTAGGGCTGAAAATCTCAACAAGTGTAAGTCATTGTTCAATATTTGAAATTGATCTATTCGCCTTTTAAAAAAATTTCGATTGTATATCAGCATATGACATAATCTATGCTTCCAGCTGTGTCGTGTTCCATCCAGAATACTTGTGTGGGTCCCATGTTCGTTTCGTTTTTAAGAACTGCATTTTTGTATGACAATCTTTAACTGTGGTTTCCCCTAAAGTATGATGGGCTGACTTTTGTTCTTGTTTCTGTTTTTGGTGATGTGCGTACAGAAGTGAATACGAGCCATATTCAGCTGTTGAATATTACAAGTAAAGGTAACTCCGACTTCTAAAACATATAGTCTGCGATGATTTCAGTTTTTACTTGGACAAGTTTTACTTCTAAAATTGATGTTTATCCTAACAAAATCATATTTTTGACAGTTAATTTTGCATAAATATACGTGTTGTGCTTACGGATGTTCTAATTCGAATTTATACTGCAGCAAAAGATATCATCAGTGAACTTGAGTGTCTTGTTGAGGATGTAAGGATGGCAATAGAAGCTGCAAGTGAAACCATACAAGATTTTGATCATGATTTGGATCCTGAATCATCTACTTCCAGTGAGGTAGCTTAATGTCATTTTTATTTGATATCATAAAAATCAGCTTTTTTTTTATAAGTTGATTATTTTCGTTTAAGATTTATGTCTCATAGTCCCATCTATAAATTGTCTCCAGAACAACTTATTTATGTCTAATCGTCACAGATATGAAGAACACCTAATATAACATCGATTATGATACTATTGCAGGAGGAAATTGTCTCATTTGTTCCTAAGAAACCTGAAGATATTGATTATGCCACCATGGTAGCTGTAGTATATAGCATGGTGAAACAGGATTATGTAATGCAGGTATATTAGCATTGTGATAAACCTTGATTACCATATTATAGTTTAGTGTGATCTTGACAAATATTTGAAGGGGTATAATGGGAGTTTTATATTTTTGTATTCCTGCGCAGGAAAGGATCGTTTCTGCGCTTAATCTAAAAACGTCTTCAGGAGAACTAGAGAGCTACTGCTTGATGTGGTCATTGCGTCCCTTTGTGAATGATGAAATTATGCATCAAGCTTGGAGACTAATTTCGTAGTGTATTTTTTTATGCATTTTACAATTTTGTTCCCGTCTTTCTATGGTTGGCAGTATACAAAGCGGGTTTAAACAAGGATCTTTAATCTTTTGAGTTGCGAGTAGTCTTTTTTGTAGATTATGAAGGTTTATGTTGTCGGTTTCAGATCCTTTGATGCCATATTTAGTAAAGATAGCAATCTATAACCATGGACTGCTTGCTGGTCATGGATGAATAGATATGATGATGTAACAAAATGATTGCGACTTATTTCGAAAACTTGTCTGGGTATTTGAAAATCGCCATGGATAAAAACATGGGCTTATTCTTCTAAATATCAGATATGTTAGGACTTTTTGCATGTGTAATTTCGTGAGATTTCATCTTCAATTTATGGAAGAAATATGAACTTATACTTGGTTGTCAAGGCTACTCGGGTACATAATATGAAAATGAAAATGGCTGAAACAAACTTCAAGTCTACAATTAACCGTTGTCTCATTTTGTAGGCAAGCACGAGTCGATCGCCAGATACACTCAAATAAAAGAATATTTCCCATAATGAGAACCCCCGAAAAAAGGATTATAGCACCAAAAGTCATAGAACCGCTCTGCGACGATTATTCTTCTGAAATAACCACTGACAAAGATATTCAACAAGTACACAGGTGTGCATCAACAGAACAAGAAAGATCACCAATAATTCCTATCCGAAAAATCATACAAAATAGGGACTCCCCAAACTAAATGCAAATAATAAACATTCTCAACCCAAAATAAATAAACAAACAGATCATTAGCCTTTGCATCAATGGGCTTCACAGCTTGTACAGACCAAGCTTAAAGTAGAAGACAATTTGATCATAATAAAAGGCAAAAGCGCTACAATTTCACTTGCGAATGCTACCTACATCTAAATGTCTGAACAAACTCCTGGCATCACTTCAAAATGTACATGTACCCACCAACGATACTGATAAAAAGCCGATTCAGACGTGCCATGCGTCTCTTTAAACAACAACAAAGCCTACATCTAAGTTGCAGTAAATTAGAGCTTATATAGAATAAAAAACCAGTTGAAAATCCTACCCGAGATATCAAATTTGTAGCTCTTTCAAGTCATCTTGCAATTTGCTCTCCTCTTCCTTTTGCGTCTGCACACTTTCTGGTGAGCTAAAACTGTCTCATTTGTTCCTAAGAAACCTGAAGATATTGATTATGCCACCATGGTAGCTGTAGTATACAGCATGGTGAAACAGGATTATTTAATGCAGGTATTTTAGCCTTGTGATAAACCTTGATTACCATATTATAGTTTAGTGTGATCTTGACAAATATTTGAAGGGGTATAATGGGAGTTTTATATTTTTGTATTCCTGTGCAGGAAAGGATCGTTTCTGCGCTTAATCTAAAAACGTCTTCAGGAGAACTAGAGAGCTACTGCTTGATGTGGTCATTGCGTCCCTTTGTGAATGATGAAATTATGCATCAAGCTTGGAGACTAATTTCGTAGTGTATTTTATGTGCATTTTACAATTTTATTCCAGTCTTTCTATCGTTTGGCAGTATACAAAAGCGGGTTTAAACAAGGTTTATGTTGCCGATTTCAGATCCTTTGATGCCATATTTAGTAAAGGTAGCAATCTATAACCATGGACTGCTTGCTGGTCATGGATGAATAGATATGATGATGTAACAAAATGATTGTAACTTAATTCGAAAACTTGTTTGGGTATTTGAAAATCGCCATGGATAAAAACATGGGCTTATTCTTCTAAATATCAGATATGTTAGGACTTTTTGCATGTGTAATTTCGTGAGATTTCATCTTCAATTTATGGAAGAAATTTGAACTTATACTTGGTTGTCAAGGCTAGTCGGGTACATAATATGAAAATGAAAATGGCTGAAACAAACTGCAAGTCTACAATTAACCGTTGTCTGATTTTGTAGGCAAGCACGAGTCGATCGCCAGATACACTCAAATAAAAGAATATTTCCCATAATGAGAACCCCCGAAAAAAGGATTATAGCACCAAAAGTCATAGAACCGCTCTGCGACGATTATTCTTCTGAAATAACCACTGACAAAGATATTCAACAAGTACACAGGTGTGCATCAACAGAACAAGAAAGATCACCAATAATTCCTATCCGAAAAATCATACAAAATAGGGACTCCCCCCAAACTAAATGCAATAATAAACATTCTCAACCCAAAATAAATAAACAAACAGATCATTAGCCTTTGCATCAATGGGCTTCACAGCTTGTACAGACCAAGCTTAAAGTAGAAGACAATTTGATCATAATAAAAGGCAAAAGCGCTACAATTTCACTTGCGAATGTTACCTACATCTAAATGTCTGAACAAACTCCTGGCATCACTTCAAAATGTACATGTACCCACCAACGATACTGATAAAAAGCCGATTCAGACGTGCCATTCGTCTCTTTAAACAACAACAAAGCCTACATCTAAGTTGCAGTAAATTAGAGCTTATATAGAATAAAAAACCAGTTGAAAATCCTACCCGAGATATCAAATTTGTAGCTCTTTCAAGTCATCTTGCAATTTGCTCTCCTCATCCTTTTGCGTCTGCACACTTTCTGGTGAGCTGGTGGAGATCACTGGTACAGAACTCACCTTTTCTTCTAGTGATTGTGATGACACGGGTAATGGCTTCATAAGATCCTTAAGATTCACCTCATCTTCTATTGATGGTCTTGGGGCAGCCACTGGCTTAATGGAAGCTCTAGAAGTGTTAGGAGCAGAGAAGACAGGCACAGCTTGCCTGATGGTGACCGGAGGTGCTGCAGTATGCATGGTTGGTATCCTGAACTGTGGAGGAAGCTGACTAGGTTGCGGTAAACCTGTATTTGGAAGAGGACGTGGCGGAGCAGAGAAGACGGGAATCGAATTACGTATAGTCACAGGTGGCGCGATTCCATGATGAGCCCTAAAGTGCCTGACAGGAACATAGGGTGCTGCTTCAGCTGCAGGGAACTTGTGGGATCGGGCAGCAGTAAGGTCTTCTGTTTTAAAGCATGTTTGTGCATCATTCAATGTGGTTAGGTGAGGCCTATTTCGAGGAGTCGTTTTTGGGCATATTAAAGGAAGGATTTTTGAGGTGTTGGATGAAGGTGACTGCGCAGGGAGTTGTTTTGGTTTTGGTGCCGGAAAACGGATTGGAAATGGTGTATTAGACATCCTTGCCTTCAATCTGAATTTTTGCAAAGACCGAGCCACTGTGACATGCTCTTGCTCCTCGATGTTCCCCTTTTGCATTGACAAACTTTCTGATTGTTGGGCCACTATATAATCAGATTTAACAAGAACATTCAGTTTATGTAACAAGAAAAGTAGAAAACCAAAATAAAGGAGGGTAATGTATGTGGAGGCCACCCAAATATTATACTTTTTACAAAAGGCTGTTCATTTATAAAAATTAATGTATAGGCCACCCCCAGTATTTATTTGGTTTCGTTTATACCAATTCTGGCCAATCTTTTGCAAGAAATCTATGAAATAACAAGACCAAAGCTAATATTAACATATTAAAACAATACAAATAATAGTTGAAATGTAAAATACTAGTTTTACCCTTTATCTAGGTGTTGTTTAGTACACTACTGTAAGCTTGATTCTTGTTTTCGGCAAAAAATTGGCTAACAAATACATATTTCGGTGGCCTATAAGTTTGTTTCGATATATGGGTGGCGTTAATGAAAAAGTTGAATACTTAAGTGGTCTCTAAATGCATTATCCCTTAAAAAAATGACACGACAATAAGTTAATAATGAATGATTTTTACAAAAACATGTGACTTACTAAGTTTGAGCGATGACCAGGCTGACATGGCTGCATTTTTTTCAGCTTGCTTCTTATTCTTGGCTGGTTCACCTGTAAAGATGCAATCAGCCAACTCTACGGTGCAGGTGAAAACAGGCAAATGTCCCCGGCCGGACCTAAAGGTTGTGTATGTTGGTAATAATGCTCCTACTCTTTGAGAGACCTCCTGCAATAGGTTCTTGTACACCCCAGTCTCATCCTGTCCATTCAAAAGTTTAGCAGCGTAAGCAATTTATTAAGCAAGTTAAGCGTGCAATGGAAATAGCAGATTCGTTAAAGATCAGATCAAGAGAGTGACGAGCATGACTGTCTAAAAATAAGTTTCTTCAGTGAATCAGTTGCCAATGTAAAATGTATCACAAATTACTGGCAGATGCATAATGGATAAGATGTATAAAACTGGCCCATACTGTTTGGAACAGAAAACAGTTAAACCTACAGGCCCACTATTGAGTTGCATAACTCATATCTAACAATTCGGGTTTAAAGCATGCACGTCATTCTCATTCCTGTAGGTACCGTTCTAGTTATTTCTGGCAAAAACCTGAGAGTACATTCTAATGAAACTTTGCCGTGGTACTCCATTTATGAGAGACTCGGGTCTTGCACCAGTCTTTCCATCCAGATATTAAGCCCATTAGCATTTAACCTTGACAGTTTAATACGAATTCAAAAGACCTATTTGAGAGGCTACAACAATTGAGCAGAAGGTCTGACCAAATAGACATCCACCGGTGGTTCTACACAAACAGTTACAAGTCAACTATAGCAAACTAGTTAGGGCGCTACAAAGATGAAATGAAATGCGCTCATAAAGTCATAAGATGGTGTCATTCCATATAATCTAATGTAAGGTCCTTAGGTATATACTAATTTAATTTCTCAACACCACTTCTAGGAAAGTCAATCCTAATTTACCTCCGTCGATTTAAAGACCTCTGCTTCGTACAAATCTCATAGTCTAAAGATGCATTTGAATATCCAAGTTGCAGATAGCTAAACCACCTCTAAAGGTCTTGCCTTAAGTTCACAGTACCATGCAACCTTCTATAGTATAATGACAATGTAATGTTTCTATACCAACTTTACATGATCATTAGTGACAATACGGTATGCACTTCGTATACACAATCAAATAATATTAACATCAGTACTTATCTACATACAAACAGTAAGTTTAAGTTGATGACTACAATTACAACCAACTGTTAATCCATGCTTCACATTTTATTTTATTTTCTTGTGTCTGAAACAGTAATGGGACACCATTATAATTTATGAATCATACTGCATTGCATTTACCCTTTACAACCACTGCATTAAACATAAACCCAATGCAGATAAGGAAATCTAATGTGGATAAGGGAAGCAACCATAAAATCAATAATCCATAATACCCCACATCCAATGTGGATAATGCATTTCGGTAGCAACCATAAGACAATTAATCCATGGTGGTAAACAGTAGTAGTCTTTTTAACGGAAAGTTTCTACAAAAACAGTGTTGGCATGTGACAAACTAAAGCTGATGGACACCAGCATCATATTTGAGTCTAAATCTTTCTACCTGTTTAAAATTCAATTTGCAACCTCTAACAACACTTCAAACAAACAAAACGACAAGTTCCAAAAAAAAAACAACAAAAGAAATGTTCTCCCGTCATGATATTGCCAATTTTCAAAATATACTTCTCAATAGAGACCAACATAAACCACAAACTCAAACTAATGCTAGTAATCATATCATAACTAACAGAACCGAACATTTCCGTCTACTTGAGGCTCACATACCAAATATCCCTCAAACTAAAAATCGTTTTGATCTTTACCATTCGTAACGCACTACGTACATAATCCAAAAACCAATTAGCTAATTATCAGACGGTGTTTCAATTGCTTACTTTTTATGTATATCTTTTTACTTTTAAGCAGTTCAGATAATGAATATTCCAACTGCTTCTGTTTTTTTTGGCTTATTTCCAATCAAAATAAGCAATTTTCAACAATCAGGTCGAGACTAGCTTACTTTTCAAAGAGCTTATTCAAAATGAAATTAGAATGACTTTTAGACCCTCATACCAGACCTAAAAACCTTTTATTATATGCAAATGAGCTTTCACGTTATTTCTTTAGAGGGTGTTTGTTTAAGCTTGTTTATGGGCTTATGAGCTTATATGTTTTCTGCTTATTTTGAAATTTGTAGGGCTTATTATAATAAACTTATATAAGCCCATAAGTCCCAAAATAAGCCAAAAAAATGAGGCTTATAAAACATATAAGCTCACCCCCTAATCTACTTATTACCTCAAACAGCTTATTTTTAAGGTACTTCCCAAACACCCTTTAATCAACCACAGCCAAATAAACATAAACATTACAAGAAAACAACAAATATCAAATACTAAACACAATTTATACAAAAGGGGGTGTTTGTTTCGGCTTATATAGCAGGCTTATGGCTTATTTGGTTTTCGGCTTATGTTTCATAAGCTCACTTTCTTTTGGCTTATTTTGAAACTTTTATGTAACCTTATTATGACATAATAAGCTTATATAAGCCGAAAAGTTTCAAAATAAGTCACAAAAAAAGTGAGCTTAGGAAACATAAGCCGAAAACCAAATAAGCCATAAGCCGGCTATATAAGGCGAAACAAACACCCCCTTATAAAACATAATCTGAAACATATAAAGCTCATAAATAAGCTTAAACAAACACCCCTAATTTACTTATTCTCAAAGACCCTTTAATCTACCAGAGCCAAATANAAAAAAAAAAAAAAAAAAAAAAAAAAAAAAAAAAAAAAAAAAAAAAAAAAAAAAAAAAAAAAAAAAAAAAAAAAAAAAAAAAAAAAAAAAAAGAAGGACCCACTAACCAAAATCCTAGCAGCCAAGGAATGAACCGAACCACGGTTAGCAGAAGCAAGAGCTTGAAGAGCGACCTCAGCAGCAGAATGTTCAGCTTGACGGAGAGTAGTGAAATAGTTGCAGCACTCATAAGTCTCGCCGTTAAAGTTAACGGCAGCTTTGAACCTGGGGGCGTGGTCAGGACCTTCTCTTATACATGTGTATGATGGTAGATTGAAACAGCTCCTTTGTGCCAGCTCTTGCAGCTGGTTTTTATACATTTTTCTTTTTTTAAGGTTGGAATTTATTTAAGGTTTTGTGTTTTTTAAGGTTTGGTGGTGTTGGTGTTGGTGTTGGTGGTGGTGGTGTTGTCTAGGGTTTTGATTTTGGTAGCAATGCATGTGTGTGTTGGTGTAAAGACACAAATTAAGTGGAATTTGGGGATGGTTGTCATTGTGGGTTATTAATAAAAGCATAGGGTAGTAGGGTACCATTGACTAGCATCTTTTTAGCCATTTTCACTCGCAATCCAGTGTTGCAAAAGTTTAATCGCCGCTTAGGCGCTACAGGGTTATTTAACCCTGCCGATTTATGTAACTGGGTAAAATAAATAGGTCAATTGTGGTCAACGACAATCAATGGCGGTCAGTGGTGGTCATACTTTTCAGAAACCTGCAAATCTTGCCGGAAGTACACAAAACTCACCGCAAACATATTTTGATCACTTATAGTAATTGTTTAAATCTGTTACAAGTTGTTTTTTAGAAAAAACATTACCGGAAATACCTAAAACTCGCCGAAAATACACAAAAGTAGCCAGAAATACCTAAATTTGCCAGAAATGCAAATCTGATTAATTCCGCCTAGACCGATTACAAGCTATAAGGTGGTCGACCGCCCGACTACCGATTCGCGATTTTTTTAACCTTGCTCACAACTAAACACAATTTTATTTTCTTTTCCACTCAAAATGGTTTTATGTAACGGTAGGATTTTTGTCTTTTCCTCGTCGAATTTGTGGCAAAACGGGATTCAGCAAGATGAAGTGGTGTGGCAGCGAGGTTTCGACGTCGCCGAAACGGGTGACACGTTGGATTCGGCGAGGGTATTCGGCGTGATACCTGATGCTCTAAGAGTGTATCACAAATGTATCTCAAAAAATCAAAATCACACACACAACAACTTCTTTTACAAGTCGGTAAGTCTATCGACGACTTCTCTTTTTTCAAGTCAAGCACGTGTGGGTGGGTAGGGAAGTTTTAAGAGAGACGCGATGGTGACCTCGCTTTAACACCAAGTCTTTTTATTTTATTTTATTTATTTATTTTTACCATTATAGCAGAAACTCTATAAATTAATACTCATTTAACCATTAAATATTATTAATTAAAAATTTTATTTATTAATAAATATTAATTTATGTGTATATTAATGAATCGGGGCCTGCAAAAAAAATATTATTTTAGAGAGTTTATTGATTAATCAAGTATTAATTTATCGAGTTATTTTATCTAGTTTTATATTTAAACTGATGGGTTCTTTAGTGATTAGTTGCTTCACGTGTCATCTAAATATTTTTTAGTTTTCACTTCAATTACTATTATGTGCAAATGAATCTAAAGTAGTCACGTGAAACTTCTTGAAAAAAAGAGATTTATCCGGTTTGAGTATGTGTGGCGATGGGTTCAAATCCCATAGATTATTCGGTCAAAGAGTCGGAAACCATTGTTATAAAAAATAAAGGGTAGTTTAAGTTGTTAACACTCACCATCTAACGGTATTAGGTATAGTTAACGAACACCGAACATTTCACATTTCACATTAGCGTCACATAACGTTGCCTCATTCGTTAATATCACACTAAGATTCCTGATGTTTATTGTCACTAGATGAACAATGATCACTTTTTATCAACTCAAATAAAATAAGAAAACAAAATTCGCACACATCATGGTTAGCATGTGTGTACCAAATGTCCAAATGGTTGAGTTGGACAATGGCAAACGAGGAGACATTCTCCGAACCATTTACACACCCGAATGCTCTAGAATGCAAATCAATGTGTTCAAAGATGAGTAGTAGTTTCAAATATATATTATGTATTCTGAATAAATGGAATGGATATGAAATGAAGTTGTTCTTCAATCCGGTTAATCAATAGTTAAATGAGATTTAACCGGGCAATTAAGCGTATATGAGTAGTTAAGAGAATACAAGTAGATCAACAAGCAAATAGCTTTTGTTAGAGTGGAGGGTGTGGAGCAGTAAAAGCTTGGCTAGGTGTAACGCCTCAATGACAAAGCAGCAAACAACTCCCCTCCTTTTGCCGCATGTTTTGCTCCATTCTCGAGGAGGTTGTGTTGAGAGTTGGAAGAGAGATAAAGAGTTTTTTTATGTGGAATATGTGCTTTTGTTAATGATAAATAGAAAAAATTGAACAAAAAGTATATGCTAACATGACGCTGATGTGATATTGAATGAATAAGAGAAAGAGTGACTTACTCTTTTCACAGACACAAAATGAATACATAAACGAAAGTAGTAAGTTGCAAATAATCGGACTTCACTTGCACCTAGCTCTCCCTACCACTATATACACAAAAAATGCACAAAAATAATCGAAGAGTAGTATCACATGTTGATTTGCGAACATGGCCTATGTTGTGTTTGTTCATTTTAAAAATGAAAAAGGTATTCGTGTTTGTTCATCTATATTACACATAAAGAGAAAACGCATTTGTTTAAAACTTAAAAACTTAAAAAATGAGTACCATTGTAAGAATAAAGGACTTCTAATTATAAAAGTCAATACAATCTATTAAATATCTAAAATCTAAATACTTAACTACAATGTAAACTATTAATTTTTCTTTATTCTCATTTACTCGATAGCAATATATACATAAAACCAGTGTTGCAAAAATCGGCTGAATCGGCCGATTAATCGGCGATTAATCGGTAATCGGCCCAGGACCTTGGAGAGAATTCCACAGAAATCGGCCGATTAATCGGCCGAGTCAAGAAAATCGGCCGATTAATCGGTAAAAAATCGCTAATCGGTCCCTGACCGCTTCAGTACCGATTCACGATTTTTGCAACATCGCATAAATCAATTGCACACACAAATTAAACATTACTATAAACCATCGCCAATTTAGTGAAGTTTTGTAAAGTATCACTTGAACAATTTGCTGGTACTCGTCAAATGTATCGGATGTTGCGCGTTCTGGCAATTTGTGTATGGTCGATGTGCATTTCATGAGAGCACTAATACTTAAACGACCCATATAATTCGATCGTTGTTTTAAAAAAAAATAAGTATTTGAAAAGAGGTTCAATATTATAATTGGTAATATCATTGACTATTTGTTTAAAAAGTTTTGAACTCATATGATAGATGAGTTGAGATCCATGAAGAACCCATACATGCCATAGAACCTATCAACCAATCATAGCAATCCATTTATATTTTCCACCTTTTTTTTAAAAAACAACATATCTTGCAAACGGTAAATCTTCAAGCTACAAAAAAATATCATCACGACGAGAATTAAATCATCTTTCTATAGATATGCATTGTTATATACTTTCGACGAACTTTTTTTTTCGACGAACATTTTTTTTTTAAATTTCCGCCCAGAAAAATCATATATGATTCGTAAAAATCACATATGATTTGATTTTTACAAATCACATATGATTCTTACGAATCATATATGATTCGTAAGAATCATATATGATTTGATTTTAACGAATCACATATGATTTTTACAAATCATATATGATTTTTCTGGGCTGAAATTTTGAAAAAAAAAGTTCGTCGAAAAAAAAAGTTCGTCGAAAGTATATAACAATGCATATCTATAGAAAGATAATTTAATTCTCGTCGCGATGGTATTTTTTTTTTGCGTAACGATTTACGGTTTGCGAGATATTTAATTTTTAAAAAAAAAAGATGAAAGTTTATTTTTTTATTTTTTGATAAAAAAATTAGTGGGTAGGATTGCTTGATTGGTTCTATGGTAAAACTTGGTTCTACACGGATCTTTTGGCTATGATAGATTCACCTAAAATTCCTCTCCGAATATTTAGGTGGATAGTTTTCGTCGCCAAAATAAACTTCCAAAAGCCGTTGTTCGGCAACCTCTCGTTCACGTGGTATCGGTGTCCTTGTGCGAGGACCCAAACTCTCGACTTGATGATTACCCAAAGCTTAAAATTGTTCATAAGCTTGAGAAATCCACGTATACTTACTCAGATCCTCTTGAAAGTAAATATCGTAATGATCGTAGTTGGGATCCATAACATTTTCTTAAGGTAATAAAGAGAGGTATTGTTGAGATTTGTAGGTGGAATTGTGTGTTAAAAATTAATGATTTAAATGGTATTTATAAGAGTTTTAAAGGGCTAAAAAATGAGTAAAAGGGAGGTTTGTTTTCCAAAATATGGGTATAATTTTAAATGCAACGGCTACTCTTTTTTTAACACAAACTATCCGTTGGAAATGAATAAAAAAAAGTGAATTACGCATAAAGCGACTGGGCCAACACGACGCGAGCACCTATAACTCGAGGACCGGTATGGTTCACTCGCGCCATAGGTAAAAGATGCAGGCTATCACGCCCCGTACCGTGAGCTCTAAAGATTTTATAAAAGATACTCGCTATTTATATTAATAGTATTGAAGAGACATAAAATGTAAAACATGCGTCACACCTGAATAGAAAGCAAAATCCCACTTTACTATATGTGATTTACTTTTGATAGTTCAAATCCATTTTTTTAGCTAAATCACATACCAAACTGCTTATTTAACTGTGAAGCCCTTATCAATACCTCAAAGCCAACGAAACAAACGCTCCCTAAGAAAATGAAAAACTTAAAAGGGGGGGGGGGG